>PVKB01003411.1:0-202464 GCA_004027205.1 Ctenodactylus gundi | reverse complement strand
AAAAAAAAACTGTATTTTCATTAGGATTTTTGGGTGTTTTCTTCAAGATTACTTGGAATGTATAACACACACAGTCTGATACACTACTGAAACAAAAATGGGAGATACAAGAACTTCACGGTGAATGCAAATTTATTTTTTACTTGGAAAGTTTAAAATATGGAAGCTTCTTCTGTTTGAACTTTAAGATACTTTTAAAAAGTAAAAGAAAAGACTTTTTGTGAAAATAATTAGGTAACAAGATACAGCCATGACGGAAAGAGTAATGGATTTCTACAGCTAATCTAAATCCTTAACTGAGATACAGATAAACTTGTTCGTTTAAAATCAGCAAAACTCCTCTCAGTTGTTTTTTATTTTTGTTTTTGTTTTCATTGTTACCACTGTTGCACCATCATAGTTACTGAAGGACAGAAAAGTGCAGCAGGGCAGCAGCTCGAAACATTATCAATTAGATTTTCTCATTAGCTATATTTGGTTCTTTAATTGGCCTTTTTGACTGTGCAATTTCAAGTGATAATTATTTGTGGCACTAGCCCATTCTTATATCAATGTTATCTCTTAATTAATTTGAGAAATTGACTTAACGTTTTTTCCATCTTCAGACACGGAAGTCATTTGTGAGGTACCATTCTTCAGACAGCACAGTCAGCAACACTTTGAAAAATGAAAGAAAGAAAGTCCAATCTCACAGACCTGAACTACAGCAGCATTGATAATAACCTTGGGGTGCCCTGCCAAGGGAAGAACTGTGTGTATTTGGTGTGCAGGGAAAAACACAAAGCATACGCCACAGGATGTGAGAGAGATGAAAAATTAGAGGTGATATTAATTGATTTCAAAGACAGAATGCTGCAAGCTCAAGGAACACATAGTTGTGACTGGTTGAAACATTGTGCTTGTGTGAATTGTGCTGGTTTTCACAGAAAGAGAGCAGAGATTTCCTGGCACCCTCTTATTTCCCTGACAATTGCTACGGAGACTCAAGAAAGGAAGCAATGATTCAGTGGTCAGTAATTTTCCAAATCTGAGTAGGGTTTTTATTCCTCACAGCAAGCATGTTCTACTGAGGGGCAAAAGTTTAGTCCTTAGAGGAAGAGAAGGTAAGAAATTAGAGTTCGGCCTCTATAACTACGGGTCCTATTTGCAATGGCGTTCGTTTGTTTTTACTGAAGGAAAACATTTTTCTAAGGCAGAAGCATGTTTTCCCTGAAAGTAATTAAGGTGTACCTACTAGAAAGCACAAGAAGTTATTATTAACACAAGACATTGTCTTATATGAAGCTATGCAGTAAGATCAGTGTAAAAGTATGCCAAATATAAAATTTAGCAAGGGTTGTACTAGCAAAGAAAAAAATAAATATGCATAGTTGTTCTATATGAACATCATAGCCACTCAGATTACTTTATTCTTATGAATATTTTTTGTAAGAAATATGAATAACCAGCATGAATGGAAATAAATGACATGCTTTTGTTCTAAGATTCTGATATATTATCATGTCAATTCTCTATGTGGTAATTTATTTGTGGAATTTAACTTTAATACATGTAATTTTATTATTCTTTTTTGAATTTGAATCTACTTCTAATATTTAGCCCAAGTGGCACATGGTTTATAAGAAATAAATATATTTTAAAAATTAGTAATTTAAAAATTAAACCTAAGCATACACCTTTTCAATGAGTTAGCTGTATGGAAACATGTGGCATAAGAGTTGATAAAGAAATCAATAAAATACAGGAAAGCCATTCTACACATAGTCTACATATAGGCACATGTGTACTATGCTGCCTGCATTTCACACATGTTGTACATTACTTCAATAGAAGAATGGGTATAGGACAAAACTAATTATGAAAGAAAAAAATTATTGAGGCAGGAAGATTGCTGTACTTTCAAGATCATCCTGGGCTCCATTGTGAGTTCAGGACCAGCCTGAACAATTAATAAAAAAATGAATAAATTAGTAAATAACTAAGCAACTTTTGTTCCATCGGGCAGAGCAAAGCCATCTACTTCATACATTGCTCCTGAAATTACAGATGGTAAGATTCTTTAAAGAGCCACTTTGAGAATGTGAATAGGATTAACATATGCGGGACCTTCTAGTTTTGAATAACCCCCTTTGCTGTTGACGTGGTGGCACTGGGCAGCTTACTTAATCTCTGTGTCTCATTTCTCCTTATGTTAAAGGGTGATAATGAAGGAGAAACCGTCCTTGCAAGTGCTTAGAGCCATGTGCAACGTCATCACTGCTATACTTAGCTTTGCTATGTTTTCCACAAAAATTAGTTAATAATAAGCATTTCTGACAAACCTGTAATTTTTTTTGCTATACGTGTTTGCTTCATAACTCATAAACATTCTTTTTTTAGATTGCAAAGTTACCAATGTGATAATATCTCAGAACTGCAGAAGCCTTTAGTCTAAAATTGAAATTCACAGGATTTTCTAAAAACATGTTGCTTATCTGGAATAACATCTATAGGAACACAGGACCGTTTTATATTTTTTGACACCAATATAGAATGATTAGTTTTGAATGACCATGTGGGAAGATAAAACAATGCCTCCCATAAAAACGTTCATATAGTTGAGTGCCCTACTCATTTGGGTCTTCAGAAGTCAAATTTAAGAGGAAAAAATAACTATGCTAATACATGAGAACACTGGTGATTTGGGACAGAAGGCACGTGTCTAATCAGTAGGAGACTGTGTGATTGATTATATTTCGTGAGTTATGTATGTCCAGCATATATAGAAAGAAGATGAAAATAGTTTCAAAATTGTGGCCTTTTAATTATTGTTTGAATAAAAGATTCTCTATCTATCTGTCTGTCTGTCTGTCTGTCCGTCTGTCTGTCTAGCTATCTCTTTGGTTTCACAAGGGGTTCAATCCAGGAGTTCATAGGCAATTTGTCCCTAAATTGCTAAGTTACTCAAGCTGGGCTTGAACTGTGATCTTCCTATTTTCAGCTTCCCAAACAATTTCTCCATGAATCATTAGGTATCTTAACTCTATTTTGATGTCGTGAAGAAGAATTCAGACTTCAGATTCTGATAAATTTAACTTAACAACAGGTTTGTAAAAGTGCACTGAGAGACAAGCGGTGGGGAGTGTCTGGGATTTGGTTTGGTTTGGTTGGTAACATCATAGACGTATGCTAGAAAAAGACGTCTTTACCTAATTACTTTGGTTTAGTATGGGATTCTAGAGAAGGAAAAAATCCCTGAAACTTTCTTCCAAAACGTGGGAATATCAAGGTTCAAAAATATCATTTAAATTACAATTACGAGATCATAGACCACAAATGTAGAAGTGTAGAGCACCCAAGGGGGACCTGAGACCCTCCCCAAGGCCAAGTCCCACTAAGACTTCCACACCATACATGGGTGATGAGATCAGACAAAGAAAGGAGTGACAGTGCTTTGGAGTCTCATAGCTGGTCCCGTGGCAGAGACACAGCTGTCCTCACATCTCCTGATGTCACCACAGAGCTACTTCCTCTAGAGGGTCCCTGAAGCTGCAGAGGAGCTGCAAATGGGAATACAGATGAAGACATACATACTAAGAGTACTTGTGTGATTTTTAAAATAAAAATTGGTTTTGTTTTCATGAGAGTGGGAGAATCCTGACTTGTTTTTTTTTTTTTTTTTTAATTTCAGTAAATACCTTTCCTTCTTACAAAGTACTGGCCTTCATATTCTGTTCAGCATGATTCAGCTTAGACTGACCTTGTTCTGGGATCCCAGGCCCTGATCTCCCTGCCTTGAATGTAATCCTTAGGAAATTTGTGAATTCTTTCTAGGTCCTCTGGCCTTTGAAGCTTTGAAAAGGAGTTTTATCCAGGCCTGGTAGTGCAGGCCTGAAATCCCAGCTCTCTGGGTGGCTGCCCTGTAACACATCCTCTCAGGACTTCCTTGCAGGGAGGAGAGATAAGTCACAGGGGTGCCCAGTAGGAGTGAGTATGTGGACCACTGCCCTCCTCAGGGTGAGCATCCACCTGGCTATCCACAGGTGGGGGTCCTGGCACTGCCCTCTGAACTGCAGCCCCAAGCTGTGCTTTAGGAGTGCTGAGGCTATGGTGCTAAAGTCAGCAAGTGAGGGAGGCTGAAAACAACAGAGAGAGAGAGAGAGAGAGAGAGAGAGAGAGAGAGAGAGAGAGAGAGAGAGAGAGAGGAGACACTCTATCCCCCACCCCCCACAGAGTAAGGGAGAGAAAACACTGGGTGATCAGGAGGTGGAATTCAGTTTCTGTGGGTTGTCATCTATGCTGAGTTGGGCTTTCCTGTGATGCCACTCCCTCTGAATCACCTGTACAGGACCCCTCACTCATGCTCCTGTAAGTAAGTTCTTCCTCACACTCCTGAAAGTAACCCCAATAAACTCCTTGGCTTATCAAGTTGGACTTGGGTGTGACTGTTACTTTGGCCTGTCTGCTGTGTCCTGTTTGAGGGAACAGAATTCGGTGTTGACCGCTCCTCAAAGTGGTTCAAGTGACAGGCTGAGGCAAGAGGATAGTAAATTCAAGACCAACCTGAGCAATTTAGGGATTTAACAAGATCTTGTCACAAGAGCAAAACCAAAACATGGACAGGGAATGCTGCAAACCAGTAAGGCCCTGGGTTCCAACCCAGCAGGGAGACAGACAAATAGAGCAGGAAACTCCCCCACACGCTTTGCAACAGCTCTGCCTGCAAGGCTGTCTTTCTGGAGAACCTGGAAGTCGGGAAGTCATGCTTTTGAATCTTAAATCAGTCATGACAAAAGACAGTATTTCTATCTCCCAGCCTTTACAGATCTAGGGCCTAAAGGCGGTAGGCACCTGATGCAAGTTGTAAATTTCTCATTTGATAAAGTTTACTCCTCCTTTGGGTTAAACCAATCATCAAACACAAATGGGTGAAAATCCCCCACCCTGCCCTGTGCTTCAGGAGAATTTGTATTCCGTGGGGTCTTTCTATGTCTCTCCTCTATTATAGAATTCTTGAATGAAATCTTTCTGGCTTTTTAAATTATCCAGTACACTTTGCTTTGATAATAGCATACCACCTCTTGTTTTCCAAAACGTGTTTTTCATTGTTACATAAATGATTAGACCTACTTTTCTCTGATCTTACCTTGAGTTTTTAAATCAAAATAGTTGTTGCCATTTAGCATTATTTCTTTGTTTCTGTATCATTAATTTTCCTCTTGCTTATTAAAAAGGTTCTTTAAGCATTCCTGGGGTTGTTAATTGCAAAGGCTAGGTGAAATCTGAGTTGCAAAATTTTGCATCTGAAAAACCACTATCAAGTTATCAGACTCTTTAGCACACTATTTTATTCATTTCCTTGTTTTAGTTTATTAAATGTGTATACTATTTCAGGCCTTCCCTAGCCTTAATTTTAACTCTGTGCCTGGGATATAAGGAAGAGTGGCGTGAAATTAGTGGGCCAACATCCTGAAAGATTAGTCCGACCACTCTATACATGTAATTAGAACTAATTGAATTAGTCCCACTCCTAGCAAAGAAGTAAAATCAATATTATAATTAAAACTGTGTTTCTGTATAATTGGATTTTCAAATGAAACCTGAAAAAGGGGGAGGAGTAGGAAGTGATTCTTATGGGTAGAAGTAATTAATATTTGTATTAAGTTTATATCTTTAAAATGATCCTGTAGGAGTGTGTGGCAATATCCTCCGTTTCATTAGTTGGAGCTGATAAGAGCCAGCTTCCCTACTCTAATCCTTAAAGGAAACATACTTACACCAAAAGCTGCCTACCTGTTGCCACTGAGCTGCGCGGCCCCCTGGCTTCCTTCCTTTGTGTTTCCAGTATTTCACTCAGATTCACCATTCAGAGTTTTAGGGAACATTTTAATGATTGTGTTCATTAAAAAGTTCTTCTCCCTCCCTTGGGTAGGTTAACAGTTAACGTCCTGGCTTTCTCCCTGACACTCACTAACTTTCCTTCAAATGCCCTTTTTTTTTTTGCCACGATGTCATATATAAGTGGGACTTCTTTTTATAATACGATGTTGGAGAGACTCACAATTTATGCAAAATAGTGACATGATTCAGACGACATGAAGAGCACCATTTGACAAGGACTTTCTCTGAGAATGTACTACATTTAGAAGTCAAGCAAGCTAACATTTGCAGTCACTTATGTCCAAAAAGTCCAGTTCTGCTGGAAGAGGAGAATGCAGACACAAATTAGATGTACACTTTAGTCGGGAGTAGGGTATATTATACATATAAAAAGTTAAGAATAGAACAAGAACAGGGCAGTTATATGTCAAGCAAGGGTCATAGTTCTATCAGTATGCAGAGCAGAGAAGTAGAGACCTCCTTGAAAAATTCCTAGTTTAAGTTATTCATTCTGACATGCATATATACTCCACACACACTATTACACACAGGAATATGGATATACTTGTGCATATATGATTTAGTAGTTTCATGCAAATGACTTGATAGCTATGTTCCGTGGGAACATTAGATCTTTCTAGGCCCTACTTTTCCATTTTTTAAAATGAAAATGTCCAAGGAGATTAAGACATCGCTTCCAATTCTGAAAGTGAGTGCGATTCAGAAGAGGGAGATCTCGCTTGGGGACAACATGCTTTTGGATGATTCTAGGAGACACGTGACATGTGACTTACCACGAGTCTTCCCTTCTGTATCCTCACGGCTGGACACAGAACAAGCAATGCATGTCACTTAGCCACCGACTAAGTGAAAACTTGGGAGGTAATCCTATTGCTTCCAAATGGGGTGATACATAAAGAATAATATTCTGCGTGCAATTATTGAAAACCCCCAAGAACAGAAACAAAGCAATCAAGGAGGAAAAGTTGATGAGAATATTTTTGATGCCTTATAAGAGATGCAACTAAGAATTTTCCATTTCTATTCTTAATTTCTCTTCCTATCTTGTATACCAAAAGCTTCGCTGTATAATTCACAAGTGACACTATTCAGATCCAGTCTACGAAATTCTCCCACTGAAGTCAGTTGCATCCCTATTGAAGGCCCTAAACTGCTTTTGAACTTGGCTGGTAATATGCACCTGATTTTACTTTCTATTTTTGGGTTATTGTTCTGTCAAGCTTTTGACTTGACTTCTGAGGTTTTCTTGTGGCTTTTAAGGTATCCTACTTTTGAAAACATCTTCATTTAAATTATGGTTATTTTCTGAGCTGCCTCCATGGGCCAGCCTCCCCTACCCAACCAATGTCGCCCTGAGGACTCTGGTGGCCCTTGCACCTTCCTTCTCTTCGATTACACCTTGCCTGTGTTCTTTGCCAGCTATCTGCAAGAAGGACTTTAGAGGCCAGAAAAAGGAGTGTTTTGTTCTGATTCTCTCTGAGCTTGTTAAAGTTGCACTGCCTGAAATAAAAAATGTTCTGAAAGGACATCTTTGCTTGCATATCACTTTTCTGGCAACAGACAAATTGTTTCTCTATAGTTTTCTCTTTGAATTTTATGTTGGATCAGTTTTTAACTTGGAGACCATTCTCTTTTGAGTAATATTTTTTCAATGTGTCACACCTTGAGATTTATTGCACTAATACATCATTGGAGTGGCAGCTGGCCCCAGTGATGTATAGCTTAATACATCATCAAAGCAATTTCTCATTCAGGTTACATATTACAGAGAGGTGTTAGTGTTTGTATTTTTAAAATATATATACTTTTGTAGTTAAAATAAATAAAAGCTGAGTTTAGAGAATTTGAAAAATTTTTAGTACTGTCACAAATCCAGAAGGGCAAGGAAATTATCACGGGCTCCTGCTAACATTCACTGACCCTTCTCTATGCAGATACCAATAGAATTTAAAGCTTTTATTTTTAAAAAATAGGAAATTTGTGAGCTTTATACAAAATCAAAGATGTATAAAAGTTTATACAACAAAGAATTCATCCGCTTTCTCTCCATATCTGGCAGCCATTCACACTGCTCACTGGAGGAGGAAATTTACCAACTACTTTAGAGATATTGTGAAAACATAAATACGTACATATATGTAATTTTCTCTTTAAGGGTAATCCTTTTATATCAGACTGTTTTCAAGCTTTCCTCCCCCCACCCCCCGTGAAAAGAATAAACTTGAAATTGTTACATAGAGATACACAATCATTCTTTTTTTGTGACAGCATACTATTCTATTTAAAGAATGCTTACTTGTACTTAAATTTTTAACTATAATTTAAGTTGGAGTACTTTGTTCTTATGAATATTTCAATGAAGATTCTCATATGTATCTTTCATTATTCATATGAGGCTATATAGTATAAATATAATCTTTGTTTGCACATTACTTCTTGGCAACAGATAAATTGTTTCCCTATAGATATTTCTTTGAATTTTATTTTGGATCAGTTTAGATAATATTCATATTATATAATATGAATTTTTTCATATGTGGACTTGCTGGAACATATGTTTATGCATAGTATATTTTTACGGCAATGTTACTGAGTTCTCTGGCTTACATTTAGATGGCCCCCAAAAGCCTCATGTATTTCATGTTGTGGATCCCCATAGGCTGACAAGAGGATAGAAGCGGCCAATCACTGGGACTTGACCTTGACAATGACTTGGAAAGTGTATACGAGCTCCACCCTTCCTTGCTCAGTTGGCTTCCTGTCTTCCATTCTATCAATAGCTTTCCTCATGCTGGGCCTCCACCATTGCTACCTATAATCCATGGACCAAGACCTTCTGAGACTGAGCAAAGCAGATCTCCCTCCTTCATCCTGTGGATGTTGGGTACTGTGTCCCAGCAACAGGCAAGCAACAAGACGCTAAGTTAGGGTGCAGCTCGGTGTTTAAGGAGCTAGCATAGTGTATGTAAGACCTGGGGTGAAATCTCCCAGCACCACACAAAAATAAGTTGGGCTTGTTGGTGCATTGCTGCGATACTAGCGCTCAGGAGGCTGAGACAGAAGGATTGTAGTGACTCAAAGCCAGCTGGGACTACAGGGTAAGTTTAGGACTAGCTTGGTCTGCAAAGCAAGACTATGTCTCAAAACAATGTGTGTGTGTGTGTGTGTGTGTGTGTGTGTGTGTGTGTGTGTGTGTGTGTGTCTGTGTGTGTTTAGTAATAACACTTGATGAATTAAAACTCCTCTAGTGAGGTCTATTTAATTGTGTATGTATATGTGCATATATTTGTGCAACATTGTTACCTTAATGTTATAAAAATTGTTCTAAAGTTTTTTATAAGCATTTGAATCTGTTTTGAAATTTCTACTTCTTTTTCTGAGTTTTTCCTTGATTTTTTTTCCGCCTAGTGCCAGAAACATAATTTTGTCTTTATTTATTTATTTATTTATTTATTTATTTATTTTTTCCCTTGAGACAAGGTCTTGCTCTAGCCCAGGCTGGTCCTGAACTCGCTACGGAGCCCAGGCTGGCCTTGAGCTCACAGCAATCCTCCTGTCTCAGCCTCCCAAGTGCTGGGATCACAGGCGCGCGCCAGGATGCTTGGCTTCTCTGGTGCTGGAGAATCGAGATCGGGTACTTGGCTCTTGCAAGTGCTTTAACTGCTGGGCCGTTTCCCCAGCCCAGTGACATAATTTTAATTACTCTAGCTTTCAAAATGTTTTCATGTCTGCTAGGTCATTCCTGCATGTCCATGTGTTTTGGTAGGATTTATTTTCCATGTAAACATTAAAACTAGCCTGTGTCATTATAAGAAAGAAATACATATTTTCATTTGGACCATTTATAAATTCCTGGTAATTGTAGAAACCCTGATATTATTTTTAAGATACAGCTATATCTTTCCAGTCCACTTTTGTGTTCTGAGGAGACTTCTGAAATGTTTTAATGATAGACTATGAGTGTTCTTAAAGGTTACTTTCTAGAAAAATTTTTTTGTACTTATAATTTTCAGGATATGAAAGATATTACAATTTAAGGTATTGCACAGAGTAGTATGAAAATGAGAACTGTCTTCATAAGCACTGAATTTTTAATTGTATCTACTATTAATATAAGCAAGTCCATTCTTTCCTACCAAATCTCCCTTTAAATTTTGTCTTGAGGTCTTCCATGTGTTATTATCTGTTTTCCTTGTGGATTTGTCGGTTTTGTCCTGTAACATATGCCAAGTCACTACCTTTTACACTTATCTATAACTTAAGTTTGTAAAAACCATCGATTTTGAAACAGTAATAGTATTGTTTTATTTTTGGTAAGATTTGCAAATCGTATTTTCTCTTTCTTTGACTTCCTGTGTTTAGCCAATTTTTGAATGTGAGAGAGGAAAAACACAAGTTATTTTTTTCCTTTATAAATCTTTTAAAGAGATAAAACTTATGAAGCCATGTTACTCAGAACATTCACAAGAACATAAGTGTATGGGTACATGTGCATATTTGTTTGGGAATGAACTTATTTTTCCATAAAACCTAAATGATGATGGTAAGAACTTAGTTTAGAGAGGATGAGAGAGGGAAATTTTTTCATTTGAAGAGTTGCATTCTTGAGTTTTCAAAATGTTACAAGGATTGAGGAGTAACAAAATACCTGATCTGGGTCCCTGAGACAGAAGGAGGCAGACAGAAATTGAGTATGATGCAGAAATATTGGTGACTGGTCACTTGATGGCGCTTTATAATTCTTACTTTTTATAAGTTATTAAATTGTGCTTAACATTCAATGCTTGTGGGGTTGTATCTATGTGAATGCTTCTTCTCATTATAAATTAGAATGAGTTTAAGATTAAAAGTGGCCATCAGGGCTCAGCTAGACTGTGTTACCTCTGAAAATAAACAATTTGCATGTTAAAATTGATTGCTGTTTTAAGATGCTAAATAATTTTTCCATTCCCAATGCATTCAAGTAATTCTCAAAAATGGAATTTGTAAGACCCGAGTGATTCTACCTTCCCACCTCTCTGATCGTGTAAGATCTTACACTTCAGGGCCTCACTGGTGTGCTGCAGAAAAAAATAGCTAATAAGTAAGGCTCTGGGGCTCAAAGTCCAGGATGAACACTGACTATATTCAGTGAATTATCTAACCCTAGTAAATCTTAGGTTTTTATATGAATTCTTACTCAAGTTCCTAGTATTTTAATGACTAAGTGAACTATAAGTTAAGTAATAAATAGGATTTTGAAATTCAGTTATCTAGTTAATCTTAAAGCTATCTTTGCACTCTGGAAATCAATAATTACAGATTAGTACATGATGAGTACAACTGAAGATCTTATTTTGAAATTAGTTCACAAATTCTAGAAGGCAGTACTACAAAGAAAGAGAATAGTACTCCACCAGAGTTGATGGATTTGGAAAAACAAAAATATAGAGGCAGCTATCAACATGCCTTTTGTGTTGATGTTTATGTGATAAAGTTATTGTAAAATTTTGGATTCATATATTTTGTCATTAGTTTTCAAGGGAACATTTGAATCAAGTTACCATATGTTCTAGCCTTTCTGCTACATTCTATACTTTATTAATTTATAAAAATAGAGTTTTATTTATTGGGATATATACCCTAATTTTTTGTTATGAGAAACTTTCCAGAAAATTAAGTAGCACAGAAATAATACAGTATACACTTTATAAATATACTAGTATGTCTCATAATCATTCTCTGGTACATTGGTTAGGACTATTCATATTGCTACAACTCAAATTTTATTAAATTTGCTATTTTAAATTTGTGCAGAGCTTAAATTTAGGCATTAGAATATTTATTATGATTGACAAAATTTAAAAAGATTGCATGCCTCATTCTGGGACAAAGGATGAAAACATGAATTCCTCAAATTCCATCAGAAACCAAGAGAGATATACAGGTGACCGCAGAATCCACTCCCTCATGGAGGAAAGAAAAGTGGCCATGCAACCACAGCAGAGGGGAAAAAAGGGGTACAGTGGAGGGAGTCGCTTAGGGCAGTGAATCATTTACAAGTAATTCCTAAAAGCAGGACCAAAATTATGACAATGGTTGATTGAAGTTAAGAGCATTCAGGTGGGGACAATGAACACCAATGTAAGGCAGGGCGAATTCTTCTGGATCACTGGAATTATAGGCAAGTGGAAGCGGGACAGTTTTAGGCAAAGATGCGCATTAGGTAAATCCACAGAAGGGGAAGGTCTTGACAAAAAGAGATTTTTTCAACCATCAACATGGCCGCTGTACAGCTATCCTTGAAGTAAACATCCTTAAAATTATTTAGTTTGTGGATAAGTCGAGAACAGGTGACACGCCTGCTCAGAGCAGGCACAGGGCAGCCTGTGAGGCAGGAGGTCTGGACATCACTTCATGGGCTGTTAAGAGTGTGTCCACAATAATATATTTCAAAGCAAAATTGAAAATAAAAGCTTACCTATTAGCAACAAAAATATATTAATGTTATGTGTTTTGACTGAATATGAGACAATATTTCTAAGCATTAATGAAAATAAAAAAAAATTCAAGGCAGATGTTCTCTTTTACTTATTACATTTTTTCTTTCATTCTTTGCTTTTCTTGTTTTAGGTGCTATCTAATGCTCCATCTTGAAAATTGTGCCTATGATTAACGCTGTAGCTCAGAAATAGAGCTCGTGCCCCAGCATGGAAGAGGACAGAACAATACAGTAATAAAACAAAAACAAAAGCCAAAACCACACACAGAAAACAAATGTGTCTCTTAATATTTGTCAAGCCCTATACATTGGTTTAGCATCTTTTCCTTAATTGTTGCCACGCATCAGTTTACCTTTGTCAAAATTTCCTTATTACAAAGATTAGAAAATGAAGCCAGCCAGGCATGGTGGTACATGCCCATAATCTCAGCATCTATATCTGGGGACCCTGGATCCCTCGCCGCCTGCGGCTCCGCTATCTTCTGGTACACCTTCATTTTCTAGTCATGTATGACATTAGAAGTAGAAAAACATTATACCATATTTATTACTAACTTCTGGGGAATCATTAGTAATTTACATTCTGGACAGTTTTCAGGACTTTTTGTGTGCCCTCGTAATCTCCACGTCTCTGCCAAAAATACAATTGCCCATATTTCCATAAAAAAAGGAAAATTAACACCCAAAGCTAGGCATCTGGTAGGTGACACTGTCTGAGTTCATACTGACACTATCTGTCCAGTACAGTATGGCAATTAACCACTAAAAACTACTATTTTCATATCTTCTATAGTATGTCAGATACATAATATATTAACTGTTATTGAATATAATATTTATTATTATTTGTGATTTTTCATACTTTGAAAGTATTATTAGAATGTTCAAAAAAAATAGAGCACTGAAATGTACTAAAGTATTTCCAGCATTTATAAAATATACTTGCCTAATTGTGTGAAATAGTTTTGTTCATTAAAAGAAAGAAAAGCTTCTCAAAGACTCTTCATCTTTATATCAGTTTTATTCTTGTCTGAAGAAATGAAACAAACCAGGACAACTGCTTTTTTTTTCCTACAACCGCTCTGCATTTTCTATATGTGTTTGAAATGTCACTGCACACTGCTTACTAACTTGGTGGTACCAGCCAAAGTCTGAATTATTAATGAAAGACCTTTGTCAACAAATGCTAAGGGTAGTGAGCAATACTTTCTGCTAGTACTAATGAAGAGACATTGCTGGGTGTCTCATACAAAAGGACAAATGTCCTGTAATATTGGTGGGGAAGATTTAAAAAAAAGTCCGTGAAGGTAAAATAATTCACCATGCGAATACATTTGAAAGATAAAATCCTAGAAAGGGAGAAAAGCCAATGAAAAGAAGGTGGGGAGAGAGGACGGGAAGATGAGAGAAAATGGACAATAAGAAATTGAAACATAGACAAGTATCAAAGAAATAAAGAAGACATAGAAAAATTAAAGCTTATAATGAGCTAATCTGGGAAAAAATATGAAAAAAATACACCTCGAGCTTTTTGTTTCCCATCATTTAGAAAAACATTCTTTTCTCAGTTCCTTCTCTACGTACCTGCAATAGTTGCTATTTAAATTTTAGTAGAAAGTGGCTTCATAACATTTTCAGTACAGTGGATATTGGATTTTTGGTTTCAAGATCATGGGTAATCGAATTTTAAAAAGTTATTAGACACCGTCAACACCTGGAGGACACATTTTTCTGGGCTTCAACTGTTGAAAACTCTGAGCAGCTGCTGTGTCTTCAAGGTCATTACCAAAGCAGAAGCAGAAGTAGTAAACATAGAAAATGTAAATAAAATATTGATTTAAAAGGTGATACGAAATCTAATGTTTTCAACATGCTCTGGTCTTCATCATCAATAATATTCTCTATATTTCTTGTCATCTCTGAGAGAATATGCTCTTCTTCTACTGCTGACAATCATTCAACTTCCTCCAAGACCTGGGTTCACTTACTAGGAAGCATTTTTTCTGTCTCTCTCTGTCTCTTACTCAGTACTGGGAGCTTAAAACTAGCCTTGAGGCCTTAACTCAACATTCGTACTTTCAGATCATTTCTCATTTCCTTTCTCTAAAATACCTCAGTTATGGGCTAGGGATGTCGCTCAGTATGGTTAGAGAGCTCACCCAGCATGCGCAAGTTTCTGGGTTTGATTCCTCTGCACCATATAGAACGTTACTCAGGTATGGTGGCACAAGTCTGTCATCCCAGCTCTTGGGAGACTGAGGCTAACGGATTCCTGTGAGTTCTGGCCCAGCCTGGACAATGTAGTGGGAGGGACACTCTTTCAAAAAACAAAACAAAAACACACACAAAGCCCTCAGATGTGACTCATGTTCTGCCCTGTACCAACATCACACCCCTCTTGGTCAAAATCATCATTATTTTGCACACTTACACGAATCAGGTCATGCTGGATTTATCCCCATTTCAGCAGTAATTTGAAAAAATCATTAGATTTTTATAATACATTCGATGCACATTTGTTTTTGGGATTACATATCTCAAGGGTTCTGCCCCCTTCTTCCCTCTCCCTGCCCTCCCTACTCTTCCTCTCCTTCCCTCCCCGATCCAAAGAGTTGGCCATTATTTTCCTCTGAATTTTTTTTTTTTTGTAAATAACGTTTTATTGGAGCACATTCATTAACATACTGTGTATGAATACTTTGCTTGAGTGTCAGAGGACTGTATGGTCCACAAATCCTAAAATATTTGCTATTTACCTTTACAGAGAATTTACTGCTCTCTAGTATAGAATCTATTTTTTAAAATCACTAATCATTCAAATGCCACGTACTTACCATTTCTGGGCTATTGAAAACAAAAAGTATGAGTCCTCTGAATTTTTTATAATGGGGTTTCTCGTGTGAGAGAAACCACGGGATACTTAACTTTGTGTGTTGACTTGTTTCACTTACCATTGTGACTTCAAGACCCATCCTGGTCCCTACAGAGGACTCAAATGCAGTCTTCTTCATGACAAACTGAATAAAATTACACTTTTTATAAACAAAATATTTACCCTATCATTCCTCTGTTGATGGAAACCTGAGCTACTTCCAAAACACAGTTAATGTGAGTTGTGATACAGTAAGCACAGACGTGTCTTTATCTCTGCGGTACAATGACTGGAACTCTGGGAAGATACGAATGGGACAGAACGGGACAACTATACCACTTGGAATTGCAATTTTTAGTTTACTTTTTTAAAAAAAATCTCTCTACTGTTTTCCTTAGCAGTTGTGCTGGCTCAAATGCCGTCCAACAGTGCAGACAGGTTTTGTTTGTTTTGTTTTGTTTCCCCATGCATCCTTGTCAGCATTTGTTAGCTGCTGCATTTCTTGATGATGACTGGAATAGAATGGAATCTCAAAGTTATTTTGACCCTCAGCAGTAATTTTATACATCCAATAGCTCTCGCCAAAACAACTTGCAGTTACCCAGAGAGATTGTGTTTGTTTTGTGTTTCCTATTTTACTTCAGAAAATTCTCCTGGTTCTGTTTTCAAATATATCTGGGATCTTCTCACTTCTCCTTACCTCTACCTTCACCTGGGTTTAATCCAAACACAGTGCTGTAGAGTTTTGGAACAGGCTCCAAACTGGTTTCTGCTTCGGTGGTGTCATCTGTCTCTGTTTCTTAAAGTTTATTCTCAGCAAAGCGTCATGTGTAGACCTAATTCTGCAGTGCGGTAGCAGGGCCGCTCTTCTTTTCAAAACCTTCCAAGAGCCGCAGATTTTCCTTGAAACATCTGTAGTCGATGCTTTTGAAACAGCCTAAAGTTCCCTACATGGTTTTACCACGTGTATGGTTTTCTGTCCCCCGCTATCCCTCTCATTTTGCTTCAGCCATACTGATCTTCAAAACTACTAGGCAAACTCTCACCTTTGCGATTTTGCGCTGATTTACGCCCTCTAGCTGTGACACTGTTCCCCTAAGCTATGCACGTGCTGCGCGTCTCCTCTTTGCTTAATTATTGCCATTTTTAGACCTCCTCTCTAACCACCTCTCAGCCACCTTGTCTTGAAGGAAACTTAGTAGACTTGTGCAAGCTTTTGACTATCAGAGCCAGTTGTTTCTGAGTTCTTGATCATAATAATGCCAATGCTCTTGACCACATTTCCTGGGTTCTTGAACCTTTTTTCCTCTCATGTACTCTGAGGAGAAATCTGAAGTTTTTTCTGTCTACAGCTTATATATTCATTTCATTTAGTTTTTAGTGTTTTTAGCCATTATGCTAAACATTTATTTTTTAAAAATTAAGCAATTTACCTGCACTTGTCCCTCTTTGGAAAGTCTATTGACCTAGGTAATTGTCTTTAAATGACTCAGTGTCCAGAAGAACACAGTTCAAGATAGTCTTTCAATTGTTTATACTCTTATTTCTAGTTGTGTGCAGCTACTAAGTGTTGACATGATGTAAATTTCTTTACAATGGCTTTTGATAGTTTCAAGACTATTTCTTGCTTTTTTAAATGACAGTCAATGTACACTCTTATGAAATTATTGCATGCTATATCATGATTTTTAAAGCATTGTTTTCCATATTGATTGTCTTTACAGTTCATATGCAAACTGTTTGACTTTTCAAAAGCAAATGCATTTGGAGAAATGATTTCATTTTGACTACTATACACAGATTTTTGTTGGAAGCAGGAGTTATCATTCACACAGTGCCCAGTTAAGTGGGATTAAACCTTCTATGAGATTCCTCGTCAGCCTCGGGATTCTAATTTTTGTGCATCAGAGAAGATAGATGGGTAGGATTTTTGAAGCCTTGAAAGTAATTGAGAGATATGGGAGCTAATGATTTTTTTAAAAGCATAAAACTACATTTCAAGCTTAGTTTTGTCAGTTTCCTTGTGTGACATTGAGCAAATCACTTTGACATTTAACATTTAGAGTTTAATATTTGCATTTGTAAATTAAGAAAGTGAGGTTTGGCAATTATGTGTTTTTTTTTTCTCTCTAACATTCTATGAATACATGAGCTTGTTGAGATAGACATGAATTTCCTATTGGTAGTAATTGCATAGCTAAATTTCTTAGGAAAACCTTGTTCATTCTATTTTGCCTGTATCGTTTGTTTTTGACCAAGAAAGATGACTATATTGAGGCTTGAACCTTGAGTTGGTTTTATATGTCAAGAAAAATATACTTTTAAAATGCGCATAAAATTTTCAATTGTACCCCTTATGTTCGTATATTGATTTGACCTCCTCACACCTAAGAGGATGCCCCTTCAAAACTATGAAATGTAGTTGGCAAGGGTTCTACTCTGTTTTAAAAAAGATTTTGAACAAATTGACCCACTTAGAGATCATAAAATGGCTATGAGAAAGATTTGTAGCTGTATTCCTTTTGAGAGAGCTTTTTCCCTTACATGGGTTTTTGCTCACTGAAGCTTCCATGCTATACACCTCTAAAAGGTGCTGCATTTAAAGTACAAACCAATTTCCCCCTTTTTTCCATCCCGGCTATAAGCCAATCGGATGGTGTCATGCACAATCACGGAGAATCTTTTCCTCTAAGTTTGCTGGCCTACATGCCAGTCATCCCCGGAAAGTGAGGCACTCAGACGTATGCTTTACAGATTTGCTAGGTGTCTCATAAGTGACAAGTAAGATTAATCACCTTCCATACCAATCTATTAATCATGTATCATTTTCTCCCAAGAGTAAATTAACTAAAAGAAGAAAATGATGATCATTCATAGCAGTGGGTTTTAAATGTTGCTTTCAAAATTGGTTTAATCTTATTCTTATTTTAATTTTCTGGTTTCTCCTGGTTGATCATATTTTGAATCAGCACGCAACGCCTTCAGCATCAGGGAGTTGAAAAGTGAGCTGTACAGGTTTGCTTTTACTAAAGGATAATATTCCAGCTATAGAAAGCATGCACCTTATCCATTAAGAACAGCAACAGTTAGTATAAACTAGTGGCGCATCTATCAAAGGACGAGAAGAAAAGGTCCAGAAAAAATTGTTGCTTGTACATAATTTCTCTAAAACTGAGTGGGTTTGTTCATTTTCATATATAAAGTTCAGATACAAATATCAACATTAGCTTAACCATTGTAATGAATTATAAAATGCATTAGATATATAAGATAGGTGCCTCCCCACCTTTAGATTCGTGGTGAGTCCAGTGGGGATGCTGCCTGCTCCTCAGCAAGCCTGATCTTGAAGCGGTAAGGGCACCAGTTATGAATACTAGGAGATTTTCTTAAAGTTCACTTATAGCTCTTATATTAAAGGTTTTTTGTTGTTGTTGTTCTTGAAGAACCAGACATTTTAGTCATACATTTCATATACTTTGAAGGAGAAGTTTTAGAATTAACATGTGGACAATCAGAATAGAAAGGAAAAAGTCAGAAAGCACAAATAGAACATAGATTAGGTTACAATATATGAGAGGAATTTCTGCTCGTTGAAGCATTACAACATGTTGAGATCTATCTGCTAATTTCAAGAAGAATAAAATTCAACTCACTTAGCCAGGAATAACAAATGCATCAATAATGATCATAATGATAATGACCACAAAAAACCTGGTGTGGTATAAGAGAAAGTTGAAAATCGAAAAAATTCAGTAACAGAAGAAGGCTCACCAGCAGCAATAGTTATAGAATCAGATGAATATTTCATTTCAATATGAAATAAGAAAGAATTTTCACCGTGTAAAAGGATAACAAGAAAATTAGAACTGTAAGACAAAACCAGCCATGACAACTATAGCTAATTGACATGGGTATGAATTAGGAATAATAGAACATAGAATTAATTCTCAAATAATAACCTAAGTGTTTTGTCTAAAAAACAGCAATCAAGAAGCCCAATAAAGTCAAAGCAGATCAAAATTCAAAGAATGAAGAAAAAGCAAAACAACAGCGATGAAAAAGCAAAAATATTTAAAAGTTTATTTCAAAAAATGTATTTCAAATAAATGAAGGCCTGAATTTACATATTTAAAGGAAACATTCTGAGCTAAAGAGAACTGATTTGAAATCATCAATATCAAGCGATTTTCTGATATGATTATTGAAATCATAAGGAAAAATACTCTTAACAGTAAACCAACAGTATATATATTTTCAGTTATACTGGGATGGTAAACCCAGAATATCATTTTTTAATTAAATAGTGGAGAAAAAGTTTGCAAGAGGGAAAGGAAACAAACGCTGTAATCTAAGTTATGAATGTCAGTTTTAGGGGCAAATACTATTTGAAAAATAGCTAAGAGTGTCATTGAATAGTATGAATAGAAAAGTTAAAATGTTATGTTAATATAATTATTAGAAGTCCAAAATAAAACTGAAAGTAATAAAAGCTGCCTCATAAGAAAGGGATCTTATGCATTAAACATAACATAAAATAACACGTCAGAATTGACACAATTGTGTAAAAAATGTAAATAAGCTTAAGTTGGTTATGAAAGAAAAAATCTTCCAATGAATCACAAAGCAAAATCTAGGTCTCTGTGGTTTTCCTAGTGATGTGTGTAGCCAAGGTCATTCAGAAAAGCTGAAAGTCACGAATCGAATAGGCAGGTGAAGAGTAGGAGAGTGAATTCAGCATCTGCAGCAAGGGAGAAAGCAGCCATGGGAGGGTGAAAAAGGAAAAGGAGGGGCTCATCAGCGGAGAGCCTCCGACTTACAATGGTGACATGACGCCTACAAATGTCTATCCACGGAGCAGCAAAGCAGAAGTTGTCATAAGGCCAAAGGGCTGCAAGAGATAGCAGAGTGAACAGAAACACAAAAATAATAAAATAATAATAGATTTTAGTAAACTCCCTCTGCCAAAAATAAATGCAATAGTCCCAAAAGCAAGCATTTTCGACACTGAAACAACATAACTAATAAATCGTATCTTGCATATATGTATACAATGAGCTTTGTACCCTAAACACTCAGTATGAACTTGATGTGATATGTATATGCACCATTTACTCAAGTTTAAGGCAACTATTGTATATTTCAAGTACATACAGATAAGAAATAAAAATAAAAAATCTGAAAATAATAAAGCTTGAAAAACATAAATAGAAAATTCAAAATAGAAAACTTCAACCTAACAAGAGTGGCTTCATTGAAAAAAGAAGACAAGCTAGTATAATTACAAATAATTTAATTCCACAATGAAGAATACACAGATGCACAAATTAATTAATCATTATTGGGAGAAATAAATAATGAAAACATTCAATATGTTTCAATTAATTGGGTGATTTTTATGAAGACATCATAATTATGATGTCTTTTATCAAGACATCATAATAAAGCCGGCTCTAGAATACATGGGAAGTTTCATTCAGTGACATAGTAAAGATGATCATTGAAGAGCCAGCCTCGAAGATGAACTATCAAGCTGAGAGCACAAGATAATGCTAGAAACCTTAACAAAATTACATTATCACTTGTAGTTTGAGAACCTGTGTAATGAAGCATGCAAATTCTTCCTATACACCAGCTAGAACGTAACAACTCCGCATAAATGCTGTCCCTAAAAGAGGCAACTAAAGACTATTTTTCTATAGATCTACAGATTATTAAACTGAAGTAAACTAAATAATATGAAATGACAACCAATTCAATTAGTCAAAATGGTTTCAAAGAAAAACAATACAGAAAGCATATGGTGTTAACTGAAATCATTGATAATTATAAACCAAATATCATTAAAGTTATGTATATGTAGATTTCTAATAAGAAAGGAAACAAATTTACATCTGAACTTAACCAAACACAGAATTAGGATATTTTTGCCATCACTTTCATCCTCATATATTCTTTTTTTCTCACATTTTTTCATCATTTTCTAGATAAAATATGAAGAATGCTCTTGAACATATGTGAGGAGCATTTATTCACAAACTTTTTTTTTTTTTGATATATCAGACTTCATGTGTCCCTGTTGTCTCTAAGGCCAACAATTCTCCAAGTGGTTGCAAGTCTCTCTAGCAGTGACAGTCACTTGTTGAACTCTTCTCAAAAACCAAGTGCTGCTACTTCTTCACATGAAAACAAAACACACAAACACACACACAGAGTGAGAGGAGAGATAAAGAGAGAGAGAGAGAGAGAGAGAGAGAGAGAGAGAGAGAGAGAGAGAGAGAGAGAGAGAGAGTACCTCTCGGGATCTCCTCCTTACAAAGTAAATTCTCATTAAAAAAAAAAAAACTGTCTATTGAAGCCAGCAACTTTCTGTCCTCTTCCTGTCCTGTCCAACTACTTAACTGCAGCACCTTAGCCCTCGGTAATCCCAACACACACGTATGAATTGTGTCATTGTGCATACTTTAGTACATAGATCTTAAGGTCAGAAAGAATATGAATGATGCTGGTCTTTTTGTTTGTGTCTATGTTTTTTTTTTCTAAAACTTTACTGATCACAATTTTAATGTTTATGTGCCAAATGACTAAGGGTTATGACATCTTTGAAAAACCCTTGGAATTTATTTCAAAAGCTTGCTTTGGCCCAACATGCATATTGACCCATTCTTTGCCTTATTTCCTGTTTTAATTGAGTGTCAAAGGTTATACGTTGCTATTAGAGAAAGACATGACTGGCAGCAGAGGTCAGGGACTCTCCTGCTTGCTATCAGAGCTGTAAAAACAAAGCAGAATGATAATTTCACCTGCTCTAACCTCAATTTTTCCGGGATGCGACAGACATTGACCTTATTGTTTGTCAGCCATTGACTCTATAAATTTCAACCACCCTAATTCTGCTTACTAAACAATAAGAGTGCTTTCACAACAGAGATGGAAAAATAAAACATAGGAAAATACTCAGAGATGACTCAAAGGAGAGACCGAGGCAGGTGACAGAAAAGAGAAAACATTTGTCTTCTTCCTGGGTCACATCCCTCATTTGGCTAGTTTACAACAGTAACATCGTCTACCAACGACCTTAAATTTTTATCGTCTTTGGTAAAATGTCTTATGACTTCTTTTGTGTGAACAAGTACAAGCAATAAATCCAATAAATTGCTCATTCTCCATAAAATCTATTCCCGGTGCTTGAAGGGTTTATGAATTTCTGTGAAAATTTTCTCCATCTTTCCCATCTTTTGGAGTTTTTGATTGAAATGTACATAGATATTTAAGAATATAATTCATGCTTTTTCTCATTTCTTTTTCAAATAAAGCAAAAATCTTTCTGGTGAATAAAGCATGTATTAAGTTTGTTTCTTTTAAAGATATCTAGAAACTGATACCTTTACTATAATTTAATAAAAATAAAGGTTAGAACCTGAAGATAACTTTCCTTCAATTTTAAATTTTGATAACAATAAATTAATGTGTAGGAAATAACTTAAAGTTTCCTTACAAGTATTCAGTTACTTTTTTGCATTGAAAATTGTGAGTGATGCCCAAAGACCACCTGAAAATCTAAGTCATGCTTTCACTTTAGCTTCAGGCATGTACTATATTTTCCTCTTAATCTGTTCATTATTTTAAGTTGTAATTTGAGGGTTAGTATTAAACTTTAAGCTATCAGGATACTTTGTATTTCTTTTCATTGCCAAGGCTGAAAGCAAAATAGACAAAAAAAAAATCAAAAATTTCTTGTGGAAAAAAATTGATGCTTGCGTTAGACTAATAGGTTCAAATTTATAAATTAATTAGATGTCAAGACACTCCCTGGTCACATTTTAGCCATTATACATGCATCTGTAGGATCACACTTTTTATGCAGTCAAATTAATAAAGAAAAAATAAGTGCTATTTTAAAATTTCTTAAACATGAAGTAAAATAGAGATTTGACATATATTAAAATTTAGAAATAAGACTAAAACCATATGTGTAAAGTTATTTTAAATTGTGTACATTGATTTCAAAATTCCTATATGCAGATCATTATTCATTATTAACAAACTCAAATCATATGATTTCATGAGAAATTTATTTTATCTTGTATTTATCTGAGCAGAAGCCAACATAAGGGAATTAAAAACTCATTAAGTACACTAGATTTTCCTTAAGATGCAGTGGATTAAGCTGAATTTCTGATGAACTTGACCTACAATATTTTGAAAACTTTTTTTCATCTAGTGATGGGTTATTTAATCTTTAATTTGACCTTTATTTTGGGGACTCCTTCCCCTTGTCCAAGGTGAAAGGTTTCTGCGCCATCAATTTTTAACAAATATCATAGACATTTTTAAACTTATTTTCTCAATTTTGAGGATATTTCTCAGCAAGGTCTTATGCATTTATGAAGAGATAGTGTAAGACTTGCATCAGTTTTCCAAAGAAAGTTGAAATTATCTTCTTTCTAGAAATTTCAGAGACATTACATTACTCGATATCTAATAGACTCAACAAATGAATTAATTTTAGTCTTGGCAAAGAAAACCTTATGTATTTTAATCACAACAATCTTTCCTATAGGTTACTATATATATATATATATATATATATATATATATATATATATATATGTCACAGTTTAAGAGAGAAAGGGAAAAGTGAGACGCTGGCACTGTTTTGATTCAACTTCAAATTCACTTTATTTAAAGAAACCTCTAAATTTGACAATTTCTATATTAGTCGAAAGAACTGTATGATATTTCTTATTAATGTGTTCTCCGAAATCATATACGAACAAGCTAAGCTATAACAAAATTCTCACTTGGTGGGTTTCTGAAAATTAACTGACTGTCCCTGAATATCCATGTTATCATGTATGTCACAAATACCATGTGAACTTACACACTTAGAAAGGCATTACCATTGAAAATGCTCCATCGATAAGAAGCTAGCCATAAAAAAGTGAATAAAAGGGTGACATGATCTGGGTCTTAGGAATATTTGGAGCCACAATGAGTCTGAAAAGAGGACAATCCTGTTTCATTCCCACTGATGTCTGTATCCATGGAAACTTCCTTTTAATAGCATCCAGATCACACTGGAGAAACAGGTATGCTACCTTTTGAAAGTGAGTATATGAAAAGAATCCAGCCTTTTGCTAAGAAGGTCAGTTCTTGAAAGCCTTCAAGAGCTTTGGTAGCTGAGAAAGCTGGAGGGCTGTAAATCCTTCAATTCGTTGCTAAGAAGCTTGGCTCCTGAGAATCACATCAGTGCTCTCTAACACAGAGAGTGGAATGCGGATCCTTTGTTCCTTGCCTATGATATTACACTCTTGAGGACTTGTTTCCTTAGCTAAAAGAACATGCAGGAGAGGCCTATTATGTGAACCTAGAGATTAATTATGAATAGACACAAACTGAGAAAGACAGGTGAAACGATGTACAGTGTATGAAAAGAGAAGACGTATTTGCATGAATGACAAATGGCAAATGCCATTACACTAGAAATATATGCACTAAAATAATATTCACGTGGTAACGTTTTAAAACATTTTGTAATCTCAGCATTTCCTTTAACTACAATAAATACCTGTCAAGAAAAATGCCTTTCCTCTTGGAATATTCTGCACACTCATTGCAGTTAAAGGAAAAAATATTAAAGGTCACTGTGTCTTTAAATCAAACTTGTGACACACCAGAACTATTCTTTTTTTTTACTATGTAGTAATGAAAACAATTGGATAATGAATAATTATTATCTTTCAAAAATTAGTCAAATGTATTTTGGATGCTCATAAAAGGCAATGTGTCTAATTTTTCTATTTGCACAATTAGAAACAACATGAATAATCTTAATTACTTGTTACATTGTGATATTCAGGGGATGATCATAAATATGTTTAAAATCATTATACTTGTGAAAGCTGACATATTAATGTCTGGATATGTTAAGTCAGATAAATTCATATGGTGTGCATCAACCACAATATCATTATCACGTGACTGAAAAATAAAAATTATTGAGTTAACAGAGAATATTGTTAATAATGAAGGTAATTGACATCACGTGATTCCTTTATTGACTTGCTAAGTGTGATGCACTTTTTATTTATCACCTTATATAATTTACTGTGTCATGATCTTTAAAACTTTCGTGTGAGTTGGACACTACTATGGTGGGTTCTGTTTTAAAAAGAAGCATGAAGAGTTCAAACGAGTTTTTTGAGAGCAGACATAAGGCAGCTGCTAGAGCTGAAATATGAACCCACGGGGCTGTCAAAGATATTATTTAGAGGTAGCAGCAGCAGGGGATTTCATTCTGTGAGTAGTGTTCTACACATGGGGAAATGATAGTCATTCTTATTTTTATTTCATTTTATGTTGCGATGCAATCTTCCATGTATGTGTTATTTTGATCTGTGTTGCTCTTCTGTAAGTGAAGAGAGTATGGCCGAAAAGACATGTTCAGGGATAGAAAGTGATTTTTCCAGCGTCCATATTTAGTAAGTCTTAAGACATGGGACCTGAATGACACTCTAATAATCCTTCTAGCAAATTCTTCTGTTTTTTTTAATAATGGATATAATACTTACAAAGTGTTCTATTGACCCCAGAGATGGTAGAGCAATGAAATAATCAGCATAAATAAGCGCCACCACCGCATGTACTTCTCAGCTGTCACTGGCAATGGCACAAGCATTTTGCATGAATCGAAAACTTATGGCCAATTTTATTCTTTAGATCCAGTTGGCAAATCATTTTTGGTCTCTATTTTGTTATGTACATCAGTTAATTTTCTTTCGATTTCTACACCTGTGAAAATAGTTATTTATAACCTGGTGTCTGACTAACTTCAGAAGTCCTACCTTTTACAGTGCATCTTACTATTTAAACCGAGTCTCAACTCTGGATAATTTCTAAGTTAGGTAAAATAATATATTCTGAAGCATGTTTCTGTATATACATTTGTCAGAAGTTCTTATACAGAAGCAAACTAGTATTACTTTCAAATCAAGATATTTAGGATATAAACATTTTATCTGTACTTATCAGTTGTGCAACATTGAGTATTTAAATTTGGCCATGTTGTTTTTTACAACAGAATTGATGATATTCACTTTGTACTGTTACATAATGCCTAAATGAATCATTCCAAACTAGATAATAAAGTGAGTGTTTAGAAGATAAGTGCTCAATACATGATTCCAATGACTAATATTAAGCCTACCTACTTTGTTCACGAGCTATATGGCTAAATGCATCTTCCAAGTGGACAATCTTGGGTATAAGTCTGATTGTCTCTTTTGACAGCTTCATGACCTGGAAAATTTCTGGGGTATTTTTATGTCCAGGAATCTTAGTCTGTAAAGTGAATTTCAATAAGCTATTTTCTTAATAACATCAATGGAGTAGTAAATATGTAACATTTAGCATTCAACTAGGGTTGTGTTTTTTATTATTTTTATTGTAATTTTTGAAAAGGCTGTTATGAGAAACAACAATCTCAGTTGTGCGGAAAAATCACTGCTGAAAATTTTTTTCAGTACAATATGGTGTCTAAAGATCCAGATGTGCCAGAGATGTTTACTTTCATTTTTTTCCAAAAATGTAGAGCCAAGAAGACAACAACTATTTCTTCTACTTTTTGGATATAATGTATTTTATAAACAGTAGCATTTCCCTTATAATTGAATTACTATAATTTAGACATGAGACAAATAAATTTGATATCTTAATTTATGAAATCATATTTGTTTTCTCAACTACTGATTGGGTTGTTGGCTCATTTCATGTTGCCCTAATATACTCTACCTCCAATTTATACGACTATTGGTAAAGTAGAGATACAAGATTTTACTCTTTCTTATCAATTTCCAAATAGATTGTATTTCAAAAGTTCAAATAATTCAAAATACATTTTTCACATATTCCATTGAAAACCATAAAATTTTCCCTCTATGAAAAAGTAGCATATGCATGTATCTGCACCTGTGCTCTGACAAAAACTTCATCTGACACACACTGTTCAAACACAACAAATGATAAAATTACAAAGGACATATTAAAGACACTTCTAGTGTTAATGAAATGAACACGGTGGGCATGTGCCAGCCATTGTCATTGGCTTTCTCTCTACTACTATCTCCAATAACTGTTTTTAAAAAAAACCGCTTCCTCCTAAAAACATCTTGTCATTGCCCTGAGCCAAGTCCTGAGACTCTAACATGAGTGATTAAATTTTGTTAGGTTAATTTGACAAACACAAGACATTTTTGACAATTCTTAGGAAGGGCTCACCTGTTTTCTTTATTTGGGAAGTTTAAAAAAACAGGGTCTACTATTAAGACCTTGGAACTTAGCCCCGCAGACTTTTTCTATTGCTGCCTGAAAATTTTAACTCACATTTTTTTTATTTAAAAACAAAAATTTATTTTATTTCTTGTGACTAACTATATTAGTTATTCTCCCCATGTTAGGATGACAACTCAGTCCCCCAAGCAGCTTTTTTCCTTTCCGTGATTTCATTCAGGTCTAGGGGAAAGTGATTACTGTTGGTTTTTTTTCTTCCATCATTGTTGTTCTGCCCATTATTAAAAGCCATATATTTTCATTCGCTGTAATGGAAACTATTACTGCTGATAGTGTCTCCCTTTTGATCTTTATCATTAAATGAAAACTTCAACTTCCTCATTCTATAGAAAAATAATGCTAAGTACTTGCTTCATTACTGCGCAGTGGCCTTTCACTCAGTGGAATGAACAAATTTTGGCATGGCTCATTGAAATACTTATGATTCTAATTATAAATCAGTTGATTATTCCCATTCTGGAGTAGAAAGGTACCAAATTCAGCTCAGCTCAAATTGCCAAATATCAACTGAGAATTTGTCTAACCGAAAGTGTTACACTGAGAACTTCCTGATATCCATAGAAGCAAACAATATGTGCACTGTTTTCAAGCAACTAATTATCCTTACATTGTTATTGAGTATGCAATAAGTCTAATACAAGACAGAAGCAAGATGGCCTTAGGTAGCATGAAAACAATGCGACAGAACTTTATCTGAAAGTGATTCTCTGTCATATTGTAGAAAAGAACAAAGCCTTTGCAGTATATTGATTATTGGAAGAGGAGAGAAGTGTTTTAGACCAAGAAAAACTAGTAGACAAAGCCAAGAAGAAAGGAAGTATAGACCACATTCAGGAGTAAGGTCACTTCGGACATATCACGAGTAAAGACTTTTTAGATTTGCAGAACTCATAGTCTTAAATGATTAAACAGGATAGTTAAGTGTGATGAAAATGCATTTGGGAACAAATAAAGAATTTTGAGCAAAAGAATAAAAAACATGGAGCTGCTGAATGGTTCACATAGGGGCCACTCAAACAAATTTTATTGTTAAATGTATCCAATTTCTTCTTCTTTTGCACAGATAATGCTCTGTTTTTGTTTGTTTGTTTGTTTTTCTTTTATTTTTTTCCTTTATCTCTGGTAAGTACAGTCTTCCCTCAGTGGCAAAAAAGGAAGAATTCTAGTATCATCAGAGATATGAAAATTCTTGCATATCCTCCAATTCTTTTTTTTTTTTTGCATAGTGTTTTCATATGACCTTTTCCTTGCTAAGACAAAACACCTGACATCCACAACTTAAATGACAAGAAGTTTAATCTGACTCACTGTTTCGAGGGGTTCAGTCCATGCTAGGCTGGCTCTAAGGCAGAGATGATGCAATGGGAAGGAATGGGAGAAGCGAGCTGCGCCCCTAACTGCAGCCAGGCAACTGAGAAAGAAGGAGAATCCAAGGCAAGAGATACACCCTCCAAAGAGACACTCTCAGGGACATATCTGTTCCAAACAGGCTTGACATTCTAAGGCATATTTAGCTAGGACCTTATCGGTGGATCAGTTCACTGGTGAATGCTGCCCTTGAATCTAATCACCTTCCAAAAGCCTCACTTCTGAACATATAGCCTTTTGGGTAACTTTTTTTTTTTTTAATGTAGCATGACTTATGCATATCCTCCTGTACACTTCATCTTCTTGTTTCCTATAGTACCTAGTGCAATGTAAGTTCTGTGTAGATAATTGTTGTATTGTTCAGGGAATAATAACAAAAAAGTATGGACTATATTTTATGAGTCATTACTGCCTATAGGTATTATGAAATTGTAGAAAAAGTTTTTCTGAATGTTTGTAATGGGAATAAAAATCTAACTGAATGCATTTTGTCACTTGGGAGACAAAGGAAAACTAAAATTAATACAAATGCCATAAAAGTACACATTTTTTCTCTAAAGCATATTATTAATTGAAAAACTATGAGGTAGAAAAATGCATGTATTTTTTACCACTCATATAAAAACAAGCAAATCAACAATACCTTTTCTTCATAAAAGAACACCTGAAGGGTATAGCTTGATTGGTAGGGTCTTATTCTATTTTCAGGTTGGTCCTGAAATCACTGTGTAGCCTAGACCAGCCTTGACCTCACTATGTAACCCAGGCTGGCCAGGAACTTAAGTCCTTCTGTCCAGTTGTATTTCAAGAGAAGCAATGCTATATATTATAAAAGTTGAAAAAATGAATATTATCTCTGATTTGATAAAAGATGCTGTATTTTAGCTTAGTTTTCCTCTGTGTATTCATTTTTTTAGTAGAGATGAGTGTTCTAGGAAACATATCGGGGGTGTATTTTGGGTATTTTGTTTCAAGCTAAGACAGATAGGATGATTTTCTGCAATTAACCGATGAAATTTAAATATTAATTGCTCATTTGAAACATCAGCTGGAGAACATTAGATATCTAGACAATACTACGTAATTTTTCTGCCAGAAGTAAGAATAAATTAAAATTTGCCATATAGCATAGCAGGGAAAGGAGGAGAAAATTGTAGAGCTGAGAGTGGACAAAAAGAATGTTCTGGCAGTTTGACTAAACTTGAACTCTCATGGCAGGACGTCAAAGGCAGAGAACACTGGCTCACATGGAGGCCCACGGAGCTTTGCTCCTGCAGACAATTCCTTGAGCATGAAAGAGGGTGATTCCTTTAGCCTTTTCTATTAGATTAGAATCTATTGGCAAGAGCAACGTTAAAACTTTTCAGCATGCAAAGGTGTAACTCTTGATACAATGCAATATTAGTATGACAAAAATTAAGGATCTCAGGTAAAGTCACTGAACCTGTACACAGCAAATGATATTACTTAGTTTTGAACTCATGCACCACGTTTGCATCAGGGGCAGGTATCTTCTTATTTGACTAACAAGGAAAATACGATCCTGGGCAGAGGCCATAACTCAGTGGACAGAGTGCTTGTCTAGCGTGTGGAAGTCCTTGGGTTCCACTTCATACACCACATCGAAATTAGTCAGCTGTTGTGGCATGTGTCTGTGATATCAGCAATTGGGAGGCTGAGACAGGAGACTTGCTCTAAGTCTGAGGCCAGTCTGGGTTATATAGTGAGTTTAGGACCAGAGTGAGACTCTTCTCCAAAAAATAAAATAAATTAAAATAAAGTAAGTTTGAGAAGTGCACACCGTCTCATATTTGACTGGCTTCTAACACATCAAACTTAAAGCAGATAGAAAAAAATTATAAAGTTTCAGGGCTCCTGATTCCGTGGAAACGCAAACACCTGAGCTTTGAATAGGAAAGGCTCTTGCGGATCCCTCAGGGTGCACTAATTGACGCAGGAAGCCGCTCCCAGCAGCAGTAACGGAAGGGAAGGAACAAAATGTAGAGCATTTTGACATTTTATGGAACTGAGGACCCAATCAGGATTTAATGGGTTACACTGCTGTTTTTTCCCCATGTCATACATGAATTGGATTAACTGACAGCCTCAAAGAATTAGGTTCTATTGTTAGGTATCCTCTATTTTTAGGCTGAAACAACTAGGAGCCCTGTCCTTTCATGCCACCCAGGTTCTGGAACTTTCAAGTTTCAAGTTAGAATCTGTTAACAATACCAGGCAGCAGTAGTCTCTGAAGACAATGAGGATAGTTGCCCAGGGTTTCCTCTCAGAACCCCAGAAGTGAATTACAGCATCAATTTGTGGGAGTTTAAAGGGGATAATAATCATGAGATAGGAAGGGAATCTGTGGAAAGAGTAGAGGGGACAGCAGGGAGGAACTGGGGGGAAGAAAAGTGACGAAGATGCATGTGAATATGCATTGGTTCTTCAAGACGAATGCAAATATAGAGTATTGCAAAGACAATAATAAAAATAAACTTATGGCAGTTTTGTATCAATAATTATGCTGAGGTAATGTGAGGATAGCAAGCCTCTCTCCACAAACCTTCCCTGCCTTCTGCTGCTGTCTTTCCTTTGACAAATGATCCTTGGATTGCCAGCAGCTGGTTTCTCCTTTCTCGGTATACGGATATAAGATCAAAGCGGAAGAACACAAGCAGGTGTGTGACCCACGTCTGAGAACAGAGGTTCAGATATGCCTTTTATGGAAGCTCACACATGCTGAATTCCACTAAGAGAACTCTAGATGAAACTGTTCTTCCCAATAGAATACAACGTTTCCTCAGAATAAGGAAGATGTGAGCTCTTTCTGTTAGTGTCAGGACCTTCACTTCTGACCTGTGGAATAACCAGGGATGACAAAAATAGTCAATAAATAAGATAGGTGAAACAGTAGTTTTCTAGTAGCTGGACACGGAGACAAAACAACAACAATAACAGCAACCAACCAATCAACCAACCAACCAACCAGACAAGCAAAAACAGTGCTCTCTACAAATAACACCCATCTGAGACAAGCTCTAAGATTGGCTGAGGGTTGAGGGTATTGCCCTGCAAAAGGCAAATGAACTAATAGATGCAGATATTTCTCTAAAGTAGGTATATAAATGATGAACACGTTTAAGAAAATATATGTAAGAAAGATATGTAATATTATTAATCATCACAGAAAATAACTGAAACAGAGACAGCTCATACCTGTTAGGATGGCTATTGTAAAAAGGGAAGATAAGAGTGAAATAATGATATTCTGCCCATTGTTGGTAGAAAAATAAATTAGTGCAGCCACTGTGGAAAGGTTACAAAGGAATCTCCAATTAACACTAGAACTGCACAGCAATCTCACTTTCATGTATATACCCAAGACAATTAAAATCTTGATCTTGAAGATTTATCTGCCCATATTTGTGCATTGAAACATTATTCACAGGAGCCAAAACAACCTAATTTTCTATTTATGGATTAATGAACACAAAAATGTATATACCTGCAATAGAATAATTGTCTTCCTTAAAGGGACAAATTCTGTCTTTTAAGACACTCAGTAAAATAAGCCAGACACAGAAGGGCAAATACTGCATCATCTAATTAATAGAAGAGATTTAGGATATTTGAATTCTTTTTCCCCCATTTTATTGATATGTGTAAGTACAAAATTTGAAGTTTACAGTGTTATTGAACATTTTGTGCATATACATATCTTGACAAGGTTACAAGACCTTTCCCTCTCTCCTTTTGGCCCTCCCCCTACCCTCCCCCCTTCCACTTCCCATTATTTTCCACATTAAGCTCCAAGAGTTCATTGTGATCTGGGTTTCTCATATCAGTGAAATCATTCAATATTTCACCGGCTTCTGACTCACTTCACTAAGCATGATGGTCTCAAGTTGCCTCCATTTGCCTACAAAAGCCTCCAACCTATCTGATTTTATAGATGCTTAGTATTCCATTGTGCATAAATACCACAGTTTGTGTACCCATTGGTCTGTTGATAGGTATTTTGGTGTCTTCCACCTTTTAGCTATTATTAGCTGTGCTGCTATGAACATGGGTATACATATATCTCTGTTATGTGTTGTTTTTAATTCTTTCAGGAATATTCCCAGAAGAGGTATCACTGGATCAAAGGAGATATTTATTTCCAATCTTTTGAAAAACCTCCATACTGCTTTCGATATTGGTTGTACCAGTTTACATTCCCACCAACAGTGAAGGCAGTTTCCTTTCTCCCCACAAACTCACCAGCACTGATTGCTGTTTGATTGCTGATATAGGCCAGTCTCTCTAGAGTTAGATGGTATCTTAGCGATGTTTTGATTTGTATTTCTCTTATGCCTAAGGATGTTGACATCTTTTCATGTATTTAATGGCTATTTGAACTTCTTCATGAGTGAACTGCCTCTGTTTCTTTTCCCCATTTTTCAATAGGATCGTTGATTTTGGGAGGCTTATGTTTCTTCAGTTCCCTGTTTGATCTGGTTATAGGCCTCTTATTTGAGCTATTGGTAGTGAATATTTTTCCCGCTCTATTGGTTTTCTTTTCACAGTGTTGATAATTTCCTTTGCTGTGCAGAAACTTTTTCATTTGAGATGATCCACTTATTCATAATGGGGACAATTTCTTTTGCTATTGGTGTCTTATTAAGAAAGTCTTTGCCTATACCTATGTCTTCTAGATAGTTGTGTAGTTTGTCTTCTAGGACGTTCAGTGTTTCGCTTTCGAACTCATAGGAACAGAGAATAGAATCAAGTTTCCCAACAGGAAAGGAGAGGAAAATGGAAACATATTAGTCAAAGTGTACACAGTCTCAGTTGTACAAGAATAACAATTTCTGTCATAATGCTTATAGTTAGTAACATATGAAATACTTCAACATTTACTAAGTAGATTTTTGTATTTGTTTGTATCAAAAATAATAATAGTATCAGTAATACTAAATAAAGAATAAAGAAACATCTTGTGATCAGATGGGTATGTTTATGGCATAGAGAATACAATGATTTTATGCATGTATATCTTCAATCCTATAGCAATACATATTAAATATGTATGACATTTTATATGTTTATTGTATCTCAATAAAATATTCCTAATGAAATGTATTAATTGGTCAGAGATGGAATTATATATAGAGGATGATAATACTCAATAAAAAATAAATACTTCATGGTAAACAAATGGTAACTACATAGGTAAATATGTAAGATTTCAAAATTATTTGAATCTGTTTAAACACTGATCGACTATTTTAACACAAATTATAGTGTTTTGGTTCAGGATATGTGTATCCTCACAAATCTCTCAGTTAGATAACTTCAAAATAGGTTGATTCTTCTGTGTCTTTATGTTAAAAGTCTGTATGCATCATCACAATTAAGTATTCCTACCTGATAAGATGGGAAGTCCTTTCTAATGACTCTCCCAATGCCCAGTGAGTAAGAAGGTCATGCAACTGGGTGGTAGGAATGGCACTGCCCATTCCTGACCCATGTGATCTCCAGGCAAGATTCTCTCCTGTCAATTTGGATTTTTTTTAAATGTGCACACCCATGCACTGGTCAGCCCAGTAATCTCACAGACTGTCATCACTTAGGATTCGGCAGGGTACACCTTTTCTCTTTCCAGTTTTCTGTCCTTTATACTCTACTACATTTTTTCTTGTTGATTTTAATGGCTTTTATTTCCTTTCTTTGCCTAGGATTATTTCGGCAACAAATTTATGTTGACAGAATGAAAATTCAGAAAATTATATGGTTATCTTAGTAGATAAAATGTTAGCTATAAACACGGTTTCATAATAAAAATTCTCAGGAAAAACAATGGAGAGGTATATTAGCCGACTTTGCATGTAAAGCAAGACTTGAGGCACTTAACTTACAAAAACAAACGTCTATTTTGGTTCATGGTTGTGGAAATCACAATCTAAGCTTGTGAGGCCCCAAGGCTTTTGGTTTTTATTAAAGGTGGCCCAATGTAGTGAAGCATGTAACAGACCAAACTGCTAACTTTTCACATCAGTGAGCAGAGAGAGACATAGAGACAGACCTTAGTTAGTGTTGGGGCCCTACAGTTCCTTTTTCATACATTGTTTCTCCCATTTATACATATGTGATACACAATAGTTTCAGAGAGCTTGAGTATTCTGTACACATGTATATCACGTCAGCATTATGATCCCTTCTTCTCCCCCTTTTGTCTCTTCTGTGCCTTCCAGGTTCCCCTAGCTCCCACCATCACTCCCATTTGGTTCTAAAAACCACCTGTATTTTGGATTTCTCATATTAGAGAAACCATGTGATATTTCACCTTCTGAGTTTGACTCACTTTACTAAGCATGGTCTTCTCACACTGTCCATTCACCTACAAAAGTTTCAAATCTATGCTAAACAATCGTTTTTAAAATATACTTCACACATCTATCATTTAAACAATACTTTTTGCTCCTAATTATTTATTCAAAAAATTAAGCACGTGATGATGAAAGTATTTATACATAAATGCTTATGGCAGCTTTGTTTTGAATAGTCACAAACAATTCAATGTCTATCAATACTTGAATGTATTAAAAAGTGTAGTAGAATCATATAGTAAAACACTCCTGAACAATAAAAAGCATTAAATTCAATATCTTTAGCAACACAAAGGAATCTCAAAATATTTGCTAAGCAAGCAAAACCAGATACACATTAAAATTTAAAGTTTATTTATGTGAATCTCTACAAAATTTATACTTATTGTTTTCTGGGATTAGAGATTAGAGATTACAAAGGAATATAAGAAAATGTTTAGAAGTTATGGATATATTGTCTATCTTAAGTATTATGTTTATTTTACATTTTTTACCAATAGCACTAATTATTAAATTAAACTCTAAGTATGTGTGATACATTATAAATGACTTATACCTTAAAAATGTTAAACAAGGTAAACATAATTTTAACACAAACTTTTGAGACATTCTGAAGTCATATAGAAGGAAGAGTTCAAGTGATTTCTGTCAAGGTTCTGAAAAACAAGCTTTATTCATACTGAGACTGCATGCTTTTGTTTCTACTTCTGTCTGCATCTACATGTCATCGTCTTATTCCCAGCTTTGGGCATCAAAACCATAAGCCTTCTACAGGCCCATTTCTAAGGCTACTTACACGAAGCGTTTAATGTTCTATGCACGAACTTCCTGTTCTGTACTTCTCCAAACATCTCTGAGTATATTTATATTCTGTCCCTGTTCGCTACATTAAAAATAACTTTTTTTCCTCTTTATTTTTTTTTTCTGTAGCCAGAGCCCTTTGAGTTGTTGGTATAATATTGAATATTTTGGCTCAATTTATAAAAAGCTGCATGTTTTTGATGTCTTGATGCTGAGACCACTCAGGAGAGAGACTTATGATCTTTTTGGCTTCAAAACAAGTTTTTTGACCTGGCTGTTTTCCACAGTATTGCCTTTCTGATTTCAGCCTCTTCCAAATATCACATGACAGGAAGTAGAAAGTATGTATAGTGAAAATGTGTACTACTATTAACCCTTGTGCTAGATTCGAAGGAATTTGTTTTAGATGATCCTTTTAAGTTGTCTTTTCTAGATGTGTGCATTGTATAGTATTATATAATTGAATCCTTCCCACAACCTACATTACACTTACTAGTATAATTTATATTTACCAGGCGAGGAAACGTGACGGTTGTAGGAGTTTCTTAAATAGCGTGGCCAATGCACGGAGCATGGAACACAGAGCCCATGTTCTTAATCATTACCATGTGTCTTCTTTTCAATATATTAAATAGAATACAAAAACCCAAATAGCATAAGGCTAAGGAAATTAAGACATTTTTATGTGAGAGGTTGAAGTGTATTTACTTTATTAACAAAAATGAATGTTGATACTTTTAACATCGTGTAATATCTTGACTCAGGTCACTGTCACTTCAATAACAGGCCCACCAAGTCTTAACCAATGCATGCTCATTATTTTTCTTCTGTAAATAAAATTATACTAAATATTTTTCATAACAATATTATGTAGCACTCACTTTTACTGTATTGTTTTAAAAATATCTCCTAATAGTTATTTTTCTCAAATTAGAGCCAATTTAACAGAGTTAGAGTTTCTGTTATATTTTTATTTAAATGAGCTCTAGTAATCATAGTAAATGACTTCTTATTATACCAAAGTGGCACGTATTTTTGGTAAGAACATGTTATTGCCTTTTTAAAGTTTCCTCAGCACTTCTTAAATTGCATAACTAGTCTATTAGACTATATATAAGCTATTGGCAACGTTCATATCTTATAAAACTTAGACTCTATCTCATGACTGAGCTAAGAGTTGTGCACGTACGAGGAACACTTACATTTCACTTGGAGATCAAGCTCAGTGCCCGGTGTTTGTTAGGCAACGGGTCTTATTGTTGATTTGTCCTGTCAAATCTTCAAGTGAATTAAATTAAGGTCTAACCAAAAACTTATTCTTATAATAAAATAATAGAGAATTACTTCTGCCACAACTTGAAAGGGAGCGCACGGTCAACTATGTTCTAGTGCTGAACTGAAAATACTTTCACTGCAGGAGTTGACTGTTGTTCGGGCAATGGTGGCTTTCAGAGAAATCTGAATTTCCTGTATTTCTAATATAGTTGTGCTCACGCGCACGGGCACCCCCCTTCCCCCCGCCACCCACCACACACACACACTCACTGTATACAGCAAAACCAAAATCCTAAACTCAGGCAGATTACATTTTTATTTCACCAAAGTTCATAACAAATTACCTCAATTCATCTGTTAGAGAGTGTTTAATTTCCTTTTAATTAATTTTTTCCCGTGGTCAGCACTTTTTAATTTCAGCACATGTGATAACAAATACGGCTATTGACTGAATGAGGAACTAGGAATGAGATGTAGTCTGTGATACATAAACCAGTTTCTTTTGTCCCAAAGGAAAATGAAGGCATTAATGTTTCTCAGCCACTTGGTGGAGATCATTTTTAAATTCAAATGAAAGAAAAACAAGTTTGGTGCACATCGTAAACGATTCAACTGAAAAGATACCGCAGCAGATCTCTTTCGGCCACCCCGCTAGTTTTTTTTTTTTTTTAAGAGAAAAATATGTAGTTAACGTGGTGGCCTAGCTTTTCCCCATAATAAAGCATATCCATTTTGTCTAGAGACTGACTTGCTAATTACTCAGGTCCTAAATAATGCAAGCCATGTTCTTCTTTATTAGCTAATATCTTTCAGAGGTTGGGGAGATGGTTATAAAGACCAATTAAAGATAGAGTTTTCTGGCATGCTGGACCAGTTCATAATCTGCACAATATGAAATGTCATCTGGAAAAGTCATTATTAGAATATTCTCTTACATTTTATATTAGTTGTTTTAAAATTTTGTTCCTTCTTTTTCCATCAAATCTAACACAGAACTTTGATAATGTTGTTGTAGCTACTGTTCAATAATAAGAAAATTCTATTTTTTCATAAAAATCTTCACTATCACATTAACTTTACATCATATAAATCAGTATATTGGGAGTTTTGGCTAGTACAACGGCATTTGAACATAATGAAAGAGGTTTGTGTGGACGTAGAAGAAAGTTGGTACAAATGCAGCCTAATGAGAGGGTACCCTTGTTACATGAAAACGTTCTTTCTATACATCTGCTTCTTCAGCTAGTATTTGTTGGAAGAAAGTCTGCTGTTTTGTGTGCAGAAAATGCTATGCTTTAAAGAATTCTGCATATTATTATTAATATTATATTAATATTTTTGTGTTATTCAATATGTGGGAAGATATTTTTTAATTTAGTGAATAGTAAATAAAAGTCTGGTCCTCAACTCAGTACGTAGCCCAAGTTAGCCTAGAACTCAGAACAATTCTCCTATCTCAGAGGGTGAGATACCATGCACAGCTATTTTTTGGTGCAGGCATCTTCCTGGTTCCTGAAAATCACCCTAATCACTGAACTATGCCCCGTCTCCAACCAACGTAATGTTCTAATCCATGATTTGAGAGTTAATTTGAACACAAATAAAATGTTTATGGTAGATTAATACATAATGACTCTCTAAACATGACTGTGCTCTAATTCCTAGGATACATGTATGTTATTTTAAATTGTGTAAGAAAACTTATAGCTTAGATTAAGCTAAAAATTTTGAATTGATTAGTTCCTCCCACCCCGGTTTTCCAGGTAGACTCAATGTAATAATGGTAGTTCTTATAAGAGGAGGCAGGAAGAATCAGAATCAGAGGCAAAGGTGGGCTGATGGCATGAGTGGAAAGGCGTAATGATGCACTGAGGAACGCAGCCTTCCACTAGGGACTGAAGAAAGACCAAGAAATACATTGTGCCTTCCCAGCTGGAGTAGGAGCTCACCCTGTTATTGGAAGGCTAACTCCCAAACTGTAGGGAAATTAAGGTAGGTTGTTTTAATCTCCTAAATCGGTGACAAATCGCCACAGCAGGAATAGATCTTAATACAATACTGTACTGTTTAAAACTTGTGATAAAATTTCTGTAGCATGTGAGGACTTCGGGACTTGTCAGAGCTATGTAGTGTCTCTGGCCCAGCCACAGTTTTGGAGCAGGTAGATATGTATTAGACTCAAGTGCTTTCCCTTATTAAGCCTGCAGTTTGAAAGACATTACTAAAGCACTGTGTTTCGTGTTCTTTATTTACATAATAAGAAAAGCTACTAGCATCTATTTTTTTCATGAAATTATAGACCAAATGAGAAATTATATGTAAAACCACCTTGTGTTGTGACTGGAGGCATAGCAATTAATTTATTTAAAGTTTGCTACTGTATGTTTTTGTTGCTTTGCTGAAACTCTCATGCTGAGCCCTTCAGTCCTTTCCACACACAGGGCTTGGCATTCTGTGCACGGCACTGACTTGGAGGTAGCTACTATCTCTCACCCTCTGGCCACAGTGAACTTCCTCAGTCCCAGCAGTGTTCTCCAGCCCTGAGGTAACAACTTCTCTGGACTCAGCAGGTGGCCAGCCAATTCTGACCATCCTGACCCCAGCAAAGTCCTCTCTCCCTTAACCCAGGGTCAGCCTGCCTGCTCTCCCAACCTACCAGGCAGCCCTGCTTTGTCTCTCTTACCTAATCTCAGAAACACGGTACAGCTAAACAGGCCAATCCCTGACTCTCCTGCTGGCCAGTCTACTCACACTAAATAAAAGCTCTGTTCACCCCAGAATCAAGGTCTTATGCTTCATAGCAGGGATGCAACTTGTGTTTTATACGTGATCTTTCTGTCCTTTTTCACATCCCTACACCCCTCTGAAGAGAGGCAAAGAGCCACCCTTCTCTTGGGTTCTGAAATGTTCCTCTTTGTCTCTTCCCTGCCCTGACTAGATATTTTCTTTTTTATTAACTTATTTTATTGTACTGAAGGATATCAACGTGGGATGGATCTTCAAAAAATGTCTTACATCTTACACCCAGACATAAAGCCATGGGGCAATATGCTTGGACTTGCTACCCAGGTGCAATAAATTTTAACTACAAATTCTCTTGCTACTGGTTATATATATATATATATATATATATATATATATATATATATATATTCTTCTGAGGTCCTTTGATCTAACCCGTGTTATTGTTCACTGTTTTGAGACAGTGCCTTTCCCTGTAATCCAGACTGGCCTCTAATTCCCAGCAATCCTCCTCCCTCAGCCTTTCAAATGCTGGGGTCAGAGGCATCAGAGATCATACCTGGGTATTTTTGTTTTTGCATTTAAGCACTTGTGCATTCCTGTTTATCCCATCAAATATAAATACTGTTGCAGAACAGTCAGTGAAGAGCCAGTTAGTGAGAGTTTGCACTTATCAATAATGGATAAGCACAGAAGGTAGTCAAAAGACAAAATGACATGAGGAACTGAGAAACCATAGGGATTGGAGGTATGGAAAACAAGAAGAAAAAAAACCAGAATGAAATATTGGTTTTAGACTCAGAGATCATAGAGTACCATCTTTATGCCACACTGGATTTTTATACATGCTTAACTATCTTAGTGGCTCTATAGAAAAGCTATTATCTCTATAAATGAGAAAAATGATGCAACAAAAATTTGAGCTGTTCAAGGCACAAATATACCAAATGCCAGTTTAATTTTTGTACTAACATATGGTTAAATTTTAGGCCCATGACTTTGACATGCTAATGCCAAGGAAACTCAAACATCATTAAGTGAATTCAGTCAGTAGCTTGGGGCAAGAATTTACCCCAGACTGGTGGCCTTGAATACTTATTGTAAATGGTCCTAGGCCACTTTGCTGTGATCTCTAAGGAGACTGAAATCATGTATTTTTGTCTTTGATCTTTGGTATATGCAAAAAAATAACATCGTTTGCTAAATCATTAATTACACAGTGAGGGAAGATTTTCAATGGAAAAGTAAAGGCATTGCTTTTAACTAGAGGCATTCATTTATTAAAAGATTGAAATAGTTCTTTAGCACATCTCTTGATAAAACAATTTTTTTTGATTAGGAACATTCTAGAAAAAGGTTCGATTGTATTATTAGCTTAAAAAATTCATGTGGTAACATACAACATTCAAATGGAAAAATGAATGTAGCTTAATTTTTGATGCTAGACTTTACCTGAGAAAACTTAGTTGTTTTGAATAAAACAAATTCTAAAATTAGTCACAGGCTCTTATAAATGATGTCTTGGAATTTTTACTATTCCCTATCCAAGGACTATTAGTATTTTCAATACCTTGAGTCTATGTTGGTCTCAGTGTCTTTGACATTTCAAGGCCTTGTCAGGCATACCTAAAGTAAATTGACATGTATGATTAATAGAGTTGAAAGGTCTGTTTTTTTTTTGCAATCTTATTATTTTATCATTTTTTATGGGTTAAAAAGACCCAAAAAGAAGAAAATGGTGACAAACTTTCATCCAGTTGAAATTTACCTATTTGATATCCATGTGATTTAACAGTCATGAGTCCATATCTGCTAGAGATTCATATGATCTTGTGGGGTTTTGCTTCATTATTTTTACTGCATTTGATTTAATTGACAATAACCCTAGATGTTCTTTTATAAAAATCAGAGCATTTGGCCTCAGGCTACATAATTAGCAAAAGAACGTGCACAAACGTGTAAGGGTTTTTTTGTGGCATAATAAGACTATTATTTCCAGTCTTAGAAAAATCCAAATTCAGGGTCAACATTGATATTTGCTTCTATCCTCAAATATATCATTCTTTGTCACTAGCCCTATAACTCTTGTAAAAATTGTCTTGAATTTTTTCTCCTGCTGTATCGTATTTCTGATAGAAACTTTATTAACTAATAATTACAAATATATACATACAAATATACATATATTTGCAGCAAACACTCCCTTAGGTGGCATGCATGTATTAATACCTCCATGTGACTATTATTATCTCTGCTTTATTCATAAGGAAAGTAAAATATCAGAAAGCTCAAGGTGCCCTTCCAGTTTTAAAATAGAGAAATATTACAGCAATTTTCTGTGGTTTTTTTCAGTCTTCCATTTTCTTTCCTTCCAGTCTATACTGAAGAATCAATGACACTCACCTGACGCACATTGTGTCAGTTTCTATAATTAGCATGCCTTGATGCCCCTTGCAATCACCTTATTTTATACTTTCCTGGGTGGCCTCTTCAAAGTCTTGGTTTTCCTTCTCTCATTCACATTCCCATCAAGTTTCACTTTTACCAAGAAGCCATATTGGAATTCCTAATTTTGAATCTTGGAAAGATAGTGATGTTATATTATACATGTTATGTGGCACACTAATTAGACCTGATGCAGCTTCTCTCACTAAGCATATTAACATTTTTGTAGCTACATGCATGAATACAATTATTATACATAAAGACCATTAAAATCTTTAAATCACGTTAGACATTTTTTAACAAAAAAGTTTTTTTCTGTTTTTAGAATTTTGTGATTCCTGATTTGAATCCTAGAAATGTCAAAAGAATAATTAATTGTTTAACAAGGTGAATCTAGTTCATATAGACTATTTTGACGTCACCAGGTTATCTAAAATGAAAATCTGTTTCCATACTCATATATTCAACGTCATTCTTGGGTCAACATACAATGTAAGCCACACCTTGTATCCACCTCTCTGCACCAATCCTATGCATAAATACAACTCAGCACTTTTTTCTGTACTTAGAAGCAAATATACCCAGCTTGACATTAGATGAGTCCAATGGCATTCAATGCGCCCTCATCTTGAACTTTTGCACCTCAAGCAAATAGAAACTGAGGATTGTCCTAAGATTTTTTTATCACTCCACACCAAAGACACTAAGATTTAGATTTTTTTAAACGCATTTTTTCTATTTCCTGCTATAACTTCATTATCATTTTATTAGTATGAATCTGCAGTACATAATGGTTACATCTGCATCTTGGGTAGTTGGTACTTACACAGTTGCAATGCAGTCAGTTGTGCTTCCCCTCCCTGACACCACCCTTCTCTCTGCTCCACAGCCAGGTCACCTTTCCTCTCTCCACAGAGCCCGCCTCCCTATTTCTTTTTTTTTTCTCCCATTTTATTGATATGTATAAGAGCAAAATTTAAGTTTTACAATGGAGTTGAGCTTTTTGTGCACCTATGTATCTTGTCTAGGTGACAAGGACTTTCCCACTCTCCTTTTGTCCCTCCCCTACCCAACCCTCTCTCCCTCCCCACCCTACTCCCTGTTTCACTTTGTTTTTCTTTTTAAGTTCCATAAGAGTTATGATCTGAGTCACTCATATCAGAGAGACTATTTGATGTTTCACCAGCACAACTAACAACAGCTAAAATATGGAAGTCACCAAAACACCCATCAACAGACCAATCGATCCACAAACTGTGGCATTTATACACAATGGAATACTATGCATCTATAAAGTCCAACAGCGTGGAGGCTTTTACAGGCAAATGGAAGAAACTTGAGAACATCATGCTTAGTGAAGTGAGTCAGAAGCTGCCTCCCTATTTCTTACCATCCACTTTTATTTTGCTCTTTAAGTCACTTATATTTTGGGTGGCTCACATAAAAGAAACCGTGTGACATTTAACCAAGTTCAAAATCTGCACAATCTTAGGTTGATTCTCCTTAACAAGGTGAATCTAGTTCACATAGTATATTGATGAAAACATGAAAGGTGCTCACATGGCTAGTTGTATAGCCATAAAGTACTAGAACAAATTTTCTCATTTACTTTATTATTATGTAGAGGTTTTAAAGTAATTATTAACATAACACTTTAGGATATGTAGTGTATTATATAAAAGACTTTGAAACGAATAGGTCACAGTTTGTTGGTAAGTAAACTAGACTATGTTTGCCTGTCTACAGAGAGCATAGCTAGCAATACCCAAAGACAAGAGTTGTTTTGGAAGTCACATAATGAAGGTTTGTCTCCCATCCTAACCTCTTTTGATTGTCAAGAAAAGATTCAAAAATCCCAGCTTCTCTGTCTACTGACCTTGTCTGTTTAGCTTCCAGAGGTCACTTATTTCTCATTATAGCTACTAATTCATCTCTAAGGAGGGGGGATGACTAATTTGCCTAGTTCAATTGGGGAGGTTATGTCTTAAGGCCATTCAAGAAAGGACATCAATAAGCCTATAATTCACCTCACTGATAATTCTGCAGTGTGCATGTTCTTTTTATCATTTTATGATGAAATAAAAGAGACATACTGCTTGACTTTCAGCATAATTTCTATTGATGATAATGATTTTTTCTAAAGCATATGTAGCATTTACCTGATGAAGTCATAGTACTTTCATTAGATAAACTTGTTTCACATATCTTCTCGGTAGAAACTAGAAGTAACCAAGATAAATTAAAGTCCAGACCTGAAGACTGCTTAGCCTCTCAGTTAATTTAGGTCTTCTGAGAATTCTCTAATGGTGAAGAGCAAGAAGACTCTTGGCAGACAGATGCCAGACAGAGAGAACTAGCAGCGAGTAGTTGCCGGTGTAAAAATATTACTCATAAAATTGTCAGTTTGAATTTTTCTGGGATAAATTTAACTCAGTAAACTATCTAAATTTTTGGATAAAATTCTAGAGCACAATGATAGGGAATCTAGACCCTGAAACACGTGTTTGATGCTGAACAATTTGGGTGTGTCTTTGATGTGTAAGAGAGATCATTTGAGTTGAAATGTCATGAAACTTTGTACAATTTTATCTTTTTAATATCAACTAGCATATATCTTTTATTCCTTGATTATACCTGTTTAAATGATTTAATCATGTACATGAGTAGTCTTAGAAGAGAAATCACATTTACTTTCTCAAAATTTATCTTATTTGTCCATAAAATGGCAGAGAAAAGAGTCCTCACTGCATATGCTTTTGAGGACAAAATAAAATAAACACACAGACACTCGTGTAAAATGGTTGTACTGAGCAGCTGTATGAAAGTTAAGTAAAATGCCAGTCCTGCCAGTAGGACTCCATGGAATAGAAAAACAAAAAGCAGAGAAAGAGTAAAAAGATAAAGAGAAGAATAAGAAAAAAATCAACAGGAGCAGAAATGGGAATAAAATGCGAGCTAACATGAAACACTGCTCCAGTTCTTCCCGAGTTCAAAGCATTTTTTTTTCCTAAGACCATGTACTACAGAGATCTAAATGCCAGCTACATCAAACCCCTGCATGGCTAGCTGTCTAAAGCAATATGAGATAAAATTTATGAGAATGGGCTGCATGGCTGCAAAACATCAGTTCAAATTTTCTTTCTAAATCTATCAGTTTTTGACCTGGCAAGAACTTAAGTAGTTCAAATTCCAATTACATTTGTGAAAAACAAATGAAGAGTAACATTTTTGTGGGGTGTTGGGGAGACTGAACAAGGTGAAGGCTCAGCACAATATTACCATAATTCTTAAAACATAATATGTGTTTAATAAATAGTGAAGATTTATATTTACATTTATTTTATTAGAGTATACTATCTTGAAATAAAATGTTTTCAATAAAAGGAACATTAAAACCTCTTGCGTAATTAGAGTATCCTGTGGTATACACTTTGTGTGACTGTGAGCGAGACTCCTTGAATGCCAAGCGAAGGAGTTGTATGGGCAGCCGCTGAGCACTTCCTAAGGCCTTACAAGGTGTTAACTCACTGATTAATGGAAATTTTGCTTTTTTATATGTGATTTTTCGTGTGTTTCTGTGTAAAAAGGACTGGCCAAAACCATCTGATAGAGTAAATACATGTCTTTTTACAGATCTGTTGTTCTGGCTTTTACACTGAGTTATTAAACGGTTTCTCATTCTTAAACGCGAATGTGAAATCATTGCTAAGACAGAAAGAAAATTCTCACAGAGTGATCAGCAAGGCTTCATCCTGGAAGTAATAGGAATAGAAGTGGTCCACTAGGAGTGAGACTTGAGGAACAGCAGGAAATCTTAATTCATGAATATTTTGACAAACTTCGAACTTGAACAAAAACTTTGAGCAGTCTAATTTGTACATATAATGAACTAACCCTTGCATTGCTCTATTATGCTGATTTCTACCAATTTATTTCTAATTTATAGGCATTTCAAAATTACATCCATGGCCTCTCTTTTTTATACTGTCTAGCATGAAAAATATTGTTAAGTTTAAATGAGCAGCATTTTTCTCAGTTCTGTTCAAACCACAGATGCTGGGCTTGATTTTATTTCTAACAGTGAGATTGAAATTCCATTTTAATATGCAGAACTGCCGCTCAGGGAGTCATAAAATACAGAATGTTTTCATTAGATATAGCCCCGCACCTCTAGTTAACAGGAAAGCTGATTCATCAAACAGCAGCCATCAAGACAGCATTAACTAAGACCTGAAATGAAAACATGAGATTGGGGTGAAAATTACCTGTTTTGCATCATGTAATTGTAACTTTGGAGAAATTTCTAGGTTGTAGCATAAAACTGTTACTAGGCATGCAGAAGTGTTTGCTGTAAATTTGCTGCAGATGGTCTGGAGATTGAACATTTCCTGCGTTTCAAAGGGACCCTAAATTTTATATCAGTTGCCACTAATTTAAAGAAGCAAGCATGCACCTCTGTGTTCTCTGTTCTCCACCAGAAATTGAACTGATCAGTATGAATTCTACATTTGAATTCGCCTCTTGAATTTTTACATAGCAAAACAAAAAGTTGGAATTTGGGACTATTTTATTCTGGAGGAATTCACAGATAATGGATTCTATGTGTCAATCAAAATATTCTCCATAGACTCTAGTCAATGAATTGACATCGTCTCTTCTGATCATATAATTGATCAAAAAAGAGGGATTCCTTCCCTTTTCCTTAGGGAATTCTAACACATGTTACATAAATATACAGCCAATAATGACAAAAATAGAGATAACACAATCTCAAACTCTGTGACCCATGTAATCCATATAATATATCACAAAATGTTAAGACTTGAAAAAACTTTAATGATAATCTATTTTTCTGGGTTGAAGCCATTCCATGGCCTTCCCCTGGGTCTGTTTTAAGTGAAAAAGAAGTAACTGAGAGAAGAATAGATAAGTATATTACGTTGGAGGGCTCCCAGGCCTCAGTTTACCCCGTTCAGCATCAGCAAAATCACCTTCACTTTACCTACTTAATCTAATATATTCTCTTAAAGAGTTTCATTGGAAAATTTATTCAACCATTTAAAAATTTGTGAAACCCACATCAATCTGGTCATATTGCCAATTACCTATTACGTTGCCATCTGCCTGACTCCAAATACAGCAGTTGTTTACTCATTTGTTTAGACTATGTTATGAAATTGAGTTGTTAAAGAAGGATCAGTGGTTGCATCCCCCATCTGCACAATGATTATATGCACACTTGAAAACATGTATATAGTCTCCCCAGGGCTTAGATTATAGGCATGTACCACCACACCCAGTTTATGTGGTGGTAAGGCATTGACTCCATACCGTGCACTTGCTAGGCAAGCACTTAAACCACTGAACTAGGCAACTATCCCGTGGAACTTCTGTGTAATGTCTCGGCCATATTCCATGAGAGCCCTATTTAAAATACTCTGATCGCTTGCGGGAAGTCCTATAATAACAAAAATAGGAACCAAATTTTATACCATGGATGAAATTAAAATTAACTTCTTGCACACTTGGTATAGTGATGAAAAATGACATGTGGGAAATCAACAGAACAGAAGAGAAAGTGACCTTTGGGGTGTTTCTGTGCAAAGTTGACTATGTCATTTCAAAAATGTTATCTAAAATATTACCAAGGATGAGTGATTTGACTTAACAACGAATTCAATGCAGACAAATACATGTATACACATGAATACAATTTAAATAACTGTGTAATTTGAATAACCTGTGAATAGATTAAAAACAATAACTAATTAATTGAGTAAACAGCAATAACTATATCTACCAGATTCAATATGAAATCAGGGTTGGATATGTTGATTGATGCAAGAGTAGGAAAATGTTCCAAGTCAGGATTGAAAGAGATATAGAAAAATAATGAAGGACTTGCAAGTAAATCAAATATAATAAATATAGTTTAAATATTTGTTATAGGCATTTCTTTCTGCTGCTATAAAGAAATGTGAGACACAAGAACCTTATGAAGAGAAAAATATTTGGCTCAAGGTTCTGGAGACTCTGGTCCAAAACTTAGTGTCTCTATTGCTTTGGGTTGCTGGTAGGAGTAGCGTATCATGGACAGAGTATGTCGTAGGGCAACATGCTTATAAAGAAGAGAGAGAAGAGAGAGAGAAAGACAGAGTGGTGACTAAAATTGCCTTCAAGAGCATGCCTCCAATGATCAAGGGACCTCTCTGAAGATCTTAGCTCCTGAAGTTCTCTAGCTGTTCCTACTAGCACCATCCAGAGACCAATTCTTTAGCATGCAGACCTTCAGGAGACAGCGTTCCCATCCAGACCATTGAGGAGTGTATTGGGAGCTTTCTAGGAAAAAAAGTGTAATCTAAATTGCTGACATAAGTAAATAAATCAATCACTCAATAAAAATGCAGAACTGCAGATTGTGATATATATCTTGAACAAAGAAAGATAGATTCGTCTTTCTAGAATCATCCATCATTGTATATTAGTAGCTTTCACTTTGTACAGCCTTGATTGTTATTGCTGTTACTCTTACACCACTGAGTCAGTGAATGTTGCCTTTGGAAGAACAGATCTAGCATGTCCTATTTTAAGATCTGAGCTTCCAACACATTTGAGATGTTGAAAGAAAAGGCATAGGTATAGTGAGTTGATTGAGCTGAAAAATGTGAATTATTCAACAAGAAATAAGGATGGAAAAATAACCTGGACTGGATGTAGAAGGCAGGTGGTGGTTGACATCTGAACAGAGAGGGCCTTGGAGCTCTGTGTGGTGCTCATCTGCAGCAGTCAAGGATCCCAGGGCCCCACTGTGGCTCTGTCGACATTCTTAGAGCTGCCCAGCTAGACCCTCAGCTCGAGAAACGGAGGAGCAATCCTAAAAGCAGTGTCGCAGTGAGAAAAAGCTCTGGTAAGACACCTCCGTGGGCTGCCCACAGTGCACCTCATCACTGGTAGAACTCTGTGGCAGACAGTGGGTTATGTATCAGAAAGAACCGGGTGATGCAGAAGAGAGTAGGCAAGTTTCATTGTTATATCACTAATCCAAAGAAGACCTTGAGTGGTTTTCATTGCATAAAGGAGGGAGGACAACCTGAACTTTGATGGATCTTAGATTTTTGAGGTAGTGGAACAAGGTTATTGTACTGAGAAACAATATTGAAACATAGGATTATTATACATTCAGAATCACGAAAGCCAGGCATTATGGAACTTGCCTGAAATCTCCATTACGTGGGAGGTCATCAAAAAATGTTAAATGTCTTCAAGATTAATCAGACAGCTAATGAGCTTACAGATAATCCCAGGGTGATTCTTTTGAACCTTGTTTAAAGATTTGTTAAAGCAAACTAGGGGTAGGTATAATTCCAAAGTTAATTTAACCATTTTTTTTGCATTTCTTTTTTCCCCATTTTATTTCTTTGCCCCAATATATGTATATATGCAATACCTAATGTTTGCAATGATATGAATATTTTGTGCACACACATATATGATATATATATATATATATATATATATATATATATATATCACTTCAAAATTATAATTCCTACCCCTTCATCTTATACCCATTATCTCCCACTATTACCCCTACTTGATTGTATAAAATGACCATATTCTGGGTTTCTCATATGAGAGAAACCATTCGCTACTTAAGCTTCGGAGCTGAGTCACTTTACTGAGCATGATGGTTTCAAGTTACACCCATTTATCAACAAAAATATCAAATCATCTGTCTTTACGGAAAACTAGTACTTCGTTGTGTACATATGCCACATTTTGTGTATCCATTGGTCTGTTGATGAGTATTTTGGTGTCTTCCATATTTTAGCTATTGTTAGGGGTGCTGCAATGAGCATGGGTATACATGTATCTGTTATATGTTGCTTTTAACTCTTTTGAAAATATATACATTTCTTAAGGCGTTTCTTTTCTGAGATCTATAGTAGGCAATGTTATTTTTGAAATTCAGCTGGCTAGAATCCAAACATTTCCAAAGCATCTGTGAACTTCATTAACTGTGCAGCACAAGTTGCTAGTATCTTGTCTTTCCTTAGACATTGTGACATGCCTAGACGTACAGTGTGTCATGGTTCATAAGCACATGAACGAATTCAGCAAAGACTCACTGGAAAAACGCAAGAACTTTGCAGGTTCCTGGGATTATTTGTTCTCTTCTGTATTGTTCCTTGCTGTATAGGTTGTGCTCAGCAAATTCCAGACGTCTCTGACTCCCTGACATCTTCTCTTTGCCCCTTCAACTTATTGAAACAGTTGTGACTTGCCTGAATTTCTTCTCATCAAGACATGGGAGATGGTACCGCATGCAATTCCTGTCAGTCATAGGAATGAGCTCCATTAGAATCTGCTAGTTTTTAAACATCCAATTGATCTGGTCACTTTAAGATGGCTCTTTAAATTTTTTGATTACATTCTTCCCTCAGGGATGGCAATCTCCTATCTTTTGTTTAATGTCTAACGAGGATTTTTCGTACATTTAAAAGAGCGCTCATATTTTCTAACCAGCAAAAATGCTACTATGGTACCAATTACCATGTTAGCATATAGTTTTGTCAATAGTGAATGAAATTACTTATCTGTTTTGAAAAGAAAAAAGTTTTAATTCAATGAAAAAAAGCTTGAGAAAAAAATGAGTTGGGTTGTTGTTTGGGGAAAACTAAGATAAAATTATGAGGAATCAATGGAATATTTTATGCTTTTATGGACCTGAGAAGTTTGGTTTATTGTAGGTTAAATAGATGAAGCTGAGAAAATCAGCAAGCCAGTTCGTCTAAGAGATCATCTCTGTCTCACATATTTGATTCTTACAGTGGAGGGTTTATTTTACAGGTTTTAATCATCTTCTGCTTGCAAAATTAATACAAGCTACTCCTTAAATTTGTGGGACTTTACCTTTACATAAGGCTAAAGAAACTGGACAGAGATCTAATATTTGTCAAAGAATTGCCAAGCGATAAAGACATGACATGTATTTTTGTTAAACACTCATAACGATCATAGTAATGAGTCTCCTGACTGCCAGTGTGGGGATGCAGATTGGAAGAAAAACATCATTTTTCAAGGTCATACAGCTAACACAAAGTAGGCCAAAGATTGAAATGGAGGTTATAACCACTCGTGGAGTAACTTGCATTTGAGGTATTTAGAAGTCAGTGTTTATCTGCCTGATACCTGCTACTATGTCCTCCTCAGGCTGGACGCTTGGACTTAGCTCATGCCTAGTGCATAATAGACAGTGTGTGTTCACTGCATTGATTAATGGACATTGATTAAGTTCTCAAAACCTGTTCAAAAAATGTATGAACTCTAACTATTTTTTTGCTGGGCAAGTAAGGGAATAGGAGAATGACAGTTTTTCTAGGAAGAAAATTAGCCATCTCTCTGTTGAATACCTCGGGGTTCCCAAGAAAATATGTACAATGTACAATGTATTATTATTATTGCTGACTAAATAAGTACATTGCCTTCTTTTCAGCACAAGGACTTGAAATCCAGGTATATTTTTTCCTATAGTCCTCTTTGTTTGTTAAAAAGTATACTAAAGATATTCCTTACAAAAAAACGCAATTTAACACCATATGGTAGTATTTGGTCACCAAAGGAAAATGATTAAAAAAAGAGTAAATATGCAAGAGCAATAGTATTTTGAGATTAAAATTTAGAAGATGAGAAAAATGGCTATCAATTAGGTGAGATTTCAGAAAGACAGAAAATTATTATCTGTTGAATTCTCCTCTGCAGAATTGACATCTCCAGTCCCTTTGTTAAATGAGTGCTCCAAAATTTCAACCCCTCATCATTACCAGAAAAGAAGAGACCAGGGGCCCACTGACCAATACAGAGAGATCCTGGTTGGAGCAGATGGCGAGTTCTCAGTGATTCTGTGCTCACTACAACTTCTTCATATTGCAGAAGTATTGTCCCACAGACGATTGGTATCTGATAACGCATGTGCACAAGGTGACCTTACTGCAGCGGGGGAGAGAAGGGAACTCATCGCTTTTGAATTCACCACCTCTGCAGAAACCTCAGTGCAGAAGCAAGAGTATTTCGAAATCGTATAACCAACTTTTCAAAGAAGCTTTTTAAAATTACACGTTTAAAATATTATTTTATTTTTGGTAGCAAAAACAGCAAAAGAAATTCAGCGAACAAAAACCCCACCTGCTTATTCAAAGCATCAAATACCAAGTATCATTTGAAATTGACTTGGTAAAATTTTACGTTTTGCCATAGTCCATTCTATTCAGTAAAATTATATAAAAGAATGAAGCTATTTTTGGATTCTGCATCCTGTTCATTGAGACTTACTGGAATGAATTGTTTTCAAGATTGACTACATGAAACATCATACGTAATTCTAGACACCTACTAGATCATCAGATGTTATTGGTGTCTTAAATGCTAGCTTTCAAAATTAAATATCTGTAGATACATCTAAGGAAAATACATTAGAGAAAATAGAATTGAGGATTGTCCTTCCCACCAGTGATTTTTTTCAAAAAGAGAATGTCCTGTGGTTCTTGTTCCCTTCGTTTCATCATCTACCCATTCGAAGAAGGTGACATTGGTGCACAATCCTTCTCTCGTGAGGGCGGTTGTGGAAAAAATAGTGATTGCTTTTATATCGACTGAGTAAGTTCCACTAATGGAAAGGGTAACTGCATTTAAAAATATTGTAAGTAGATACCCAAGTTTTTTTCTCATTTTGATGCCTGATGTGATATCCACCCCTGCCATTCCTGCTTCTCTATTATAAACACATCCATGACCTTCTGTGAGTAGAAGGTTTACTGTTTTTTCTTTCCAGCCTTTTCTCCTGGATGTGTATGGCATTTTCCACCACACACCCAAGTGTTTTTGTTAGGATGTGAGTAGAACGCATGAGGTAGTTGGATTGTACCTGTGAACACATGTCTAAGATTACAGCTGGCTGTCAGTCTTGCATCCTGGGGATTTGTAAGGTGCTTGTTTATCTTGTCGTAAAAGCATCATTTCCCTATTGTCTTGTTACCTTATTATATAGAAGCTAGCAAGAATGGCATATGATACAGATGTGTTGGGAATGATTAAATCACATCTGCAACATGTAGTGGTGTGGAGACAAAAAAGAAATAGAGTTCACCATTCTGCAACATGTTCACTACGTATGTTCATCGCTGGTGATTCACAAGTGAAACTAGACTTGGTAGGACTTTTACATTGTGCTTCTATACTTTACTTGAATAGGATGTTAAATGATTCTCTCAAGCCTCTTATGAGTCTTTATTTCCGGAGTCTTTTGTGCTTTCAGAATATCCATCTGTTCTTAATCATTTTCTCAATATTCTTGCCACACTTTTCATATGGATTTTTCCCTCATTCACCATGTGCTAAGTATTTGGAAGATGACATTATGATGAGAATGAATATTCTGAAAAAAGATTAAGAAAAGAACATATTTTTCTGGCATCAGCTTGTTAGGAATTTGAGGAAATTTAAAGAAAATATTTATCTCTTGAAACTTTACAAAATTTTCTGTATAAATGAATATTTATAAAGAGTAGAGCTAAAGTAGAAATTGAATTTCAAATTCTTTCAAATTTTATTTGCTTGTTTATGTCAGGCTTTTGGTCAAGCCTTTGCCAGACCAAATTATTTATGAATCACATATGTACTGACCTTCCTTGACACTATCAAGGATTTGAGGTAACTTATCAGGGGAGGAAGTGTAATATAGTGTCTGAGATCTTCCAACTCAGAATCTAAACATTTCTAAGGTCAAGTCTAAACTAGGACAACTACTTTTGGGTTGAATTAAATTGGAAAAATTATTTTATTTTGCAATAGATTATTTTTCTTCCTTTAGACCCAGATCACAACTCTTAGGGAACTTAAAATGAAATACAAAGTGAAACAGGTGGGTAGGGCAGGGAGGGTGGGGTGGGGAGGGAGAGGGACAAAAGGAGAGTGGGAAAGTCCTTGTCATCTTGACAAAATTCGTAGGTGCACAAAATGCTGAACTTCATTATAAACCTTAAATTTTGCAGTTATACATATCAATTAAATGGGAAAAAATTTAAAAAATCAAATTCTGTTGTAAGACATATGAAGTATGAACAATTAGCTGAGATGGAAGCTTGAATTCCTGCATTTATTAATCAGATTTTGATTCTTTTCTCTAATTCATCTTGCTTGATCTTTCCATACTTTTCTTTGATACATGAGTGTCTTTCTTTCCTTCCCAAACCCCCAAGTCTTGACTTTAGGTACCTCCCAAGCTTGGAATCTCTTATTTCATGTATTCGGCAGCTGAAAATCTACTTCTGATGTTTATTTATCAAAATCTACTATGGCATTTTAAATTTTAATTAATTATTTACTTAATTATTTACATTATTAAGGCAAAATAACCCACTAGAACATTAAAGACAAGAAAAAAATATGTCTCTATATCTTCATTTTACTTAAATGATTTGGATAATTAGATATTAAGCTGAAGAAACCACAGTAATCACCTGCTTCTTACAGCATTGGGTACTCACAAATGAGATGACTCCTTCCCTTATCAATCATGAATATTAAAGATGTGACTCTTAGTTCTAAATATGAAATAAAATTTAAGCAGGCATAATTTTGTTAATTTTTTATTTTGATATTCTAGTGGCATAAAATGTAGCATTTTCTTTTTTTGTAAATTCATGAATTTCAAATTCTGTAACACATTAGAACCACAGGGTTTGGGGAATTAGTGAGTGTCCATGTCCATCCCTTTTTCAGGCCTTCGCTCATTTCCTACCTGACTTTTGCTTCTCTTTCTGCTCTGCCAAGAAGACATAGGAACAGGAGAGGTTTTTTTGACCAAATCACCAACTGCACAGGAAATCTCAGCAAGAATCATTAAATGGGACAACATTATATTAAAAAGCTTTTGCGCAGAACCAATCAGCAAGGTGAAGAGATGACACAAAGAGTGGGAAAAGATCTTCACCAGTAACACTTCAGACTAAAGATTAGTATCTGCAATATAGAAGGAGCCGAGAAACATAGCACCCCCTAAACTAAAGGGTCACATGAAAAAGTGGGCAGCTGAAAAAAAATTCTCAGAAGACGTACAAATGACCAACAAGCATATGACAACTGAGCAGGCATAATTTTGATAATTATTTCGAATTCTAAAATCGGCATTGTTAGCACCTGTCTACTACTTCAGCCTGTAACTTGTAGGCCACAGTTCTTCCACATTTTTACAAGACGGTAGAAGATAAAGTCTGATCAAAGTTGTTTTAAATCTAATCAAAGATAAGGCCCCATGTAGCACTGCAATCTAAGGGAGGGATGCGGAAAGGAAGAACAAGGACTGCGACTTCAGCCCCGGACTATCCCGAAATGGCTGACGCTTTTGGTTTTGTCTCTATATAATGATGTTCGGTACATTTTTTGAGGAACTTTCGAAGCAGTTACTCAATTAACCATGGCAGAAAGAAATCTGTATCTGCCAAGCTAATTTACTATTTACATACATATTCTGTAGCTAATGTGCTGAGACACACATTTATGTTCAGATGTGGCAAGTGTAAGTGGACATACTGCTACTCTTTTCTTTCCTATATGTTTTTGCAAAAACAGTGGTGCTACATTGAACTTCAAGCTTCTTATCACCGTGAGGTAAATTATACTTAAAGAAATTTAAGCTTTTTAATTTGGGCTCAGAAACTTTCATACAAAATATTTTTTTAGGATCTGGAGGAATGGCTTTGTGGTTAAAGCACTTGCCTAGCAAGGGCTAAGTACCTGAGTTTGATACCCCAGCACCTCATAAGCTGGGTGTGGTGGCACATGCCTGTGATCTCAGCACTGGGGTGCCTGAGACAGGATTGCCTTGAGTCCAAGGCCAGCTTGGGCTCCATAGTGAGTTCAGAACCAGCCCAGGCTTCAGAGACACTATCTCAAAAAATAATAGTAAATAATAATAATAATAATTCTTTAATTTTCTTTAGACCCTTTTCAGTTTTCTCTCCAAAAGGAATGAACAAAAGAAATTACCTTTTGAAAAATCCTTTTTGAAACATCAAGAAACTATAGGACTGAACAAAAAAAATTACTTAAAAATATCCTTATTGAAAAATCCTTTTGAAACTCACAGAGCAGGAGGCATATTAATTTACATGTATTTATTAATTATTTATTGATCTTTTATTATTAGTTAAGTTTTCTTAATGGATTGTGACAGCAAACTTTTGCTAGAACACCAAAAAATAAACAAACACTAAGAGAATCCTAGTTTCTTCAATAATCTTACAGCTACTAAACATTGGACATTTATTTTGAGAAAGTCCAGAACTGTTTGTCAAATGATTCTCAGCTGCCTTATAAACAAATAAAAGGCAATAGTTTTCAAAAAATATTTCCCTTTTCTCTATTAGAGGGAATAGGAAAATCCCAAAGTCACACCAATATAACACATTGGTGGGCCTTTCTTTAAGGCTGAAACATTATATGCAACCGTTACTGTGATCCTTGAAAAGATTTGATGGTAGGCAGTAATTTTAAAAGATTCCAGTGGTACAGAATGATCAGGAGGAGAGGGACGGATATGTGATCCCAAATTTATAAACCATGGACAAAAATACACTCTCCTTGTAATTGAAAATGAAATAGTCTTTACATAAAGCTGTTGCCTAAAGCAAAAACAACAGCAAACAAGGGATTGGTTCTGGGGACTGGGGATGTAAAGGAGAAAAATAAATTACCACTAACTTACTGCTGGAACCATGTAGGACTTGGAAGGAGCAAAAGAAGCAGCTAAATCAAACACTTAGCAGGAAAAGAGAAGCAGAGAGCAAACAGAAAAGAATCCAATTACTTTATGTTTGTTTTTTGTAAATGGTTTTTCTGTAAGAGGAACAAAAACTATTTTGACTTGTTTTCCTCACTATTATACTGCTGAGAGCAGCCAGCACCTTCTGAGTAAGTCCAAGCAACTGCTGATACTTCTGCTAATGCTAATTAACCTCCTGCTACAAATATCAACAAACCCGCATCTGCGCTTTGTCTGCACCGTCCCCCTTATAATCTGAATTGCTGTAGTCACCATCGGTTGCTATTTATTGGGCGGAATCACATCAGCAGTTGGGAGATGAGATGACAGCCAGGGTTACATTGTCTATTATTTCCCAGGCAGAAAAGAAACAGAGGCTTAAAATGGCTTCAGGAAATCAAAATATAATTTCCACAAGAAAAGACAGATGGGAGATGCATAACGAAGGTGAGAAGGTTGGGCCATTTAAACTTGCTTAGAAAGGACAGTGAAATTCATACATCTGTATTATTTCCGATGCAACACATATAATTTTCCGAAATCTAGTAAAAGCTCCTGCAAACTCCAGCATTTTCATTAATCCTTACTAATTCTTTGTTTGGTTCAGATAAGTCCAATGTATGGACCACAGAAAAAGCAGTTTTGTTGTTTTCTTCTTATCTATTCATTTCATTTTCTCCAAAACTGAAAGAAAAGAAGCATCTGCAATTGTCATTTAGTTCCAAATGTTGGAAATGGCTCTGACATTCAAGCTCTTGCTCCTGACCTGGCTGTCCTCTCAGTTGTGCTCCCGTGACCTGCCATAATCCTGAGTTTTCCTTTACATTTTCAGTCTTTTCTGCAAACGTACAGACTTTAGCATGGCAATTTAGGAGCCATTCTTAGAGCCAACAATTAATAGACTTTCTAGTGAAAAGAAAGCGCTTCAGACCTCTGGGTTTATGTCAATATTTGCCTGCCCTAAATATCCAGTATTATTTTGCATCAACATCCTGCCTACCATACCGTTCCAGATGGTGCATGGTTACCGGTAGAACATGAGGCCTTTGTCCAATATAGCATGGTGACTTGTATCACGTTTGCATTCTGGGAAATTCTCACTAGGAATTCTAGTATTCTCTTATTCTTTATCTCTTTGTTACAAAGTGTCGCGAGCACTCCGTAAGAGGACAGACAGGATAGAGGCAGATGAATTTACCTTGGAAATGTTCTTTATTCACACAACAATCAATCAATCCAATTCACAAATCAAACCATAGTAAATCGATCAACTCATTAATCAAGCAGGAAAGCAAGCGTTGTTTTGCCTCTTAAAACTATTCTCATGAGGCGAAACATCGAATGATCTCTCTGATATGAGAGTCCCAGAGCACAACTCCTGTGGAACTAAAACGAAAAACAAAGTGAAACAGGGGGATCAGGTAGGGGAGGTGAGAGGGAGCGGAAGGGAGGGGAGGGGGAGGGACAAAAGGAGAATGGGAGGGCCCTTGTCACCTTGACAAGATACTTATGTGCACAAAATGCTCAACTCCATTGCAAACCTTAAATTTTGCATGTATACATATCAATAAAATGGGGGAAAAATAACTATTCCCTTCTTGGGTCCTTTATGCTCACCATGTGACGTGTTCTTGACTACCGGCGATACAGCTGACCCGCGCGTATGAGCTTGTCCAGGGCTCGCCAGTCTGTGGCTGGATCAGGACCCGCCGACAGCTGCCCGGCTGGACAGTCACTCCTTCTGCAGTAGTGGCTCTCGCTCTGGGACAGGAGGAGGTGTAGTCTCGCACTCGGGAAGCAAGGAGGCTGGGGACGAGGAGCAAGATACGTATCCTGCGTTCAGAGTCTGTGACTCCTATCTCGACACTGAGCTTAGGACCAGGACGGTTTATACACTGTTTTTATGCCCGCAAGCTGAGGTTAGTGATTTTATCGGGGTCCACACAGAGGTGGACAGGGGTTCTGGTTATCGATCGTGGAGTTCTGGTTATTGATCATACAAGGGCTTTGTCCACTGACTACAGATAACAATTTCATCACACTGGGTCCACACGCAGGTGGCTCACAACTTAACAGTATCATATAGAGCTTTAGGCAGTTTCCAGCAACTTACTTTATTGCATTTAATATGGGTTTGCTTTCTCTCTGTGATCCTCATGCCATTCATACTAATGTCTTCAGGTCTACTCTCCACATTCTACCTGTGCTCTGGACAGAAAGGACCTATGTTCCAGATGTAAGCATGCACTTTACCCCTAAGATCATGATGATACCCAAGTTTATGGTTGATGGCAATTAAGAAATTTCTAATTGAACAGTATGGCCTAAAGTATATGTCGTAGATGGTAGTGCTCCCGTGAGGGCCTTCAGAGTGATAGTTTTCCAAGGCTACTATTATGTAGGAGTGTAGCAATACTAAAATCTTTGGTTTATCTAAGGTGATAGATGGGTTTTCTCCGTTCAAGAACTGATAATCAATGTAAATTTGGAAATCATTGAGTCAAGGATCTTTACCTAAAAAATAAGAATAATAATATCCAATTTGCCTAATAGGTAGAATGGAGAAAAATCAGCAACAGAAGTTTCACAAATATGTTTCTAAATTCTAATTATAATAAAAAAACAGCTAAACTGTTGTTAATGGTTTTTAATCTACAAAAACACGACAAACTACAATTTTTCTTTTCACAATTGATCAAGCACCTTTCAAGCAGATCCTCCTTTCTACTGTTATTTATTAAAATTCTGTCCCCTTTGTGATGATTTTTTTTTAGTGTCCTTTTCTGAAAATTCTTCTGACTTCTTCAGATATACACAAGGTTTTCAACCACTGAACTCCTGTCTTAGTTAATTTTTCACTACTGGGACAGAAGACCCAACATCTACAAGTACAGGGAGGAAAAACTGATTTTTGTTCACAGTTTCAGAAGATTACTGTCCATCGCCCTGTGAGCAGCTGGAATGAAATCATATGATGGGCCAGAGCTGGAGTGAGAGCGCCTCATGACACGGCAGAACACGGCCAAGACTTGGAGAGGAAGCACATATCCCTTTGGTTCAGTCCCTACAAACCCACCCTCTGTAGCCAGGCCCCACCTCCCAACCGTATGCAGTACCCACAGCTACATAAGCCTTCTGGGGGAGACTCCAGATCCAAACCATAACTGCCATGGATGCTTTCGTCTGTATTTTGATATTTTTCATTCCATATAACCTACTGCCTCTTCTTGACTTCTTGAAACATTTATTCTGTGTTATGGAATGAAATATTGCCAAATCTTGAACTGAAAATGAAGCCAATTAAAACCTTTAAGCTAAATTTTAATTTTATGTTTGCCAGTTCAGAAAACAGCACTCTGATTATTTAAAGACTAATATGAATTCAAGATATAGATGAATTTCCATTATTCATTCATTGGCTTGTTCATTTGTTTAATAACTATTCACTAAGCCCTTCTTGCATGAAAGGAATAATTTAGGAATATTATCTAATATTAAATTCCTCAAAGTACTTTATAAAGTAAAGAAAGCACATGAAAATCTAATTTCACAAGATAGAAGTGAAAGATGGATTTTGACACTTGTTATCTTGAAAGTTACCTTTTATCTCCTAAGTAATTTCTCTAAAACCACTGTTCAAAAGAAAAAAGGACAAGAAGTCAGATGATAGTAACTTGCAGAAAAGGGGGTCTAACTCCTCTTTTTACCTACAGCAGTGGATTTACCTAATTTCCCAATGGACAGTGGTTATAGTGTGTGCATGTGTGTGTATATTTGTTTGTGTGTGTGTGTGTGTGTGTGTGTGTTTGTAGTAGATCTTACTCAGAAGGCATGCATTTATTATATGCTTCTAGACTGTGAACCTGTAGCTTATCAAGACTGCGGAAACTTTCTTGAGTTTGCTTATGTCTTATACCTACAGCTTTTTGAAAAGAAACTTGAAGCGTAAGGTTCATTAGAAAGAAACAACATTAATTAAATAAGACTTTATGTAAAAACTTTGGATAATGCTTCTAAATAGGCACAGAAATAGACATTTCTACTTATTTGTTTCAAAATAAGAAAGCAGCAATAATTTGAGCTAGATAAGTGAGAATTTTAAAAAGTTATTTCAAAATATTTTATGATTTTTTCCAGATGTGCCATCATTAAATAATAATTAGATTGTTTAGAATCTTATGTGTTAAGGATTAACTTCAGCCAGAATCTGATTTTATTCCATCGTGTGTCCACAAAAAAATGGATTGTATCATAAATAAGAGTCTATACCAAGGCTTAAATGACTAAAATTTGTATTTTTGAACTATATTTTCTGCGATTTCATTAACATTTTTTCTTCTAAGGCTTGATGAAAAATGGAAATTATAGCAAAATTGGAATAAAAATCTACGTCGCCATTTCAGAAGCTTTCATAACTTGTATCGTTACAATTAACAGAACACTGAAGGAAGCCTGGGGGTTGCTTCCTCCTCCTGTGATTCCACTTGCTCAGAGTCCCTGTGGTCTGATGTTAATTATTTTGGGGTTGTTTGTATTTTTGTGCCTATAAATGGCAGATCTTTACAGGGAGTAGATTTGCAGCAATTAAGTCCTAGATTTTTGAAAGCTCACTCATTCCAAGGCTGTTTGCATTTGGACACCCCTCAGTGGGATGAACACAATGGTGTGTAATTGCAGACTCCAGATCCAACATCAACCAGTAGTACTCTGCTTCGGAGTAAGTTTCTCTCCTTGAAGAGAACTTCACTTTCCTTATCTGAGAACTGAAAGTGGCAATATTTGTTTTCTAAATTTGTTGTGGGAACTAAAAGCAAACAGGCAAATATAAAAGAGGGCCTCCGAGTTTATACATGTAGGCACCTGTTTCATAGTTAAGTTTCTCTTTTTCACTTCTTTACTTTTCCACTAGTTTTCAGAGAATGAAGATATAAGACTGGTAACAGTCTGAATCAAGCCCGTAGAAGCCATGGTAGAGCCGCTCAGTTGTATTCAGTAGCTCAGTACTCTACTACGGAGCCTGAAAGGATCCCATGAGCACCAAAGTGCAAATAGTACTGAAGAACCTTGAAGCAGTCACTCCATATCAAAACCAATCATTTCTAAAATTATTTTGTAGCATCGGGACAATGTTATTGGAAGAGTAGAGGGGCATGCAGCTGAATAATGGCATACTTGTTGTTTTCATAGAAGTTACTTACATGCACAGCAGATTTTTTCAGATATCTTTAAAATTAGAACTCAGACTTTACTGTACAAAAGGTGGAAAACAGGATCAAGAAGTAAAAATGTGAGGATTTGCAAAAGACAGAAACTGATAGTGGTCAAGGACACCAAGCTGGCTTGGTGTCTGTAGATTTGTTAACAGTTTTCTTCGGTCTTCAGCACGTCCTTTTCTGACATGAATTTTCAGACAAAGCCAAAAAAAAATGTGACAAGAGACAGAATCTTAACTTTGTGCATCTCTGAACGGACCGTCATTAACGTACAGGCTATCAGTTGTTTGTCCTTGAATTCTTTCTACAACTGCGTGGCAAGCCGGCTCCAAATATTGTGCTTGTGAGCCCATGACTTTCTCATTTGCGTGGTCTGGGAATTTTCAAATATTTTGGTTTGTTGATTGAAACCTGTGGTTTCCCTCCTTTCCCCCAGCTTGGCTCTTGGAAGAACTGCATAGCTGTTTAGTCCTAAACCAAAGCCGGACATCCATCCATCCATGCATGTTACTATTACTATTTTCCTTTCATCATTCACATACTCTTTAAGAATATCGATTCTTCTTCACCAAATCCTTCTTGCAATTGTGGTGCTCTCCCTGCTATGTACATTCAAAACTGTGCCTTAGCAAAAGCAGAACAGAGTGGAGCCGCCTGTCGGTGTAGATACAGTACTAATTTTTTTCCTCCCGTCTGCCCTGTGGTCATTTTTGGTGATGACCTTAGCAAACTGGATTGTTAATATAATGTCACTAAAGCATTCATCCTCATGGCTGCTGTTGCTTCTCCAAAACTGTGCTAGAATTATGCATCTTTTAGTTATTAAGCTGTAGCTCAGATTGTTTCAGTCCCTCAGGTAAGAAAATGACAACAAATAGAAGCCTCTAGATGACTCAGAATTCCAGAATTTCTTAGGCAATTTGGCATCATTGGTCTGAGTATGGATGAGCTCTGGAAAGGGCATCTACTGTGTGAAGTATAGATACTGCCAACATCCACATTGTAGTATAAACAGGTCATTATTGAGTGGTGTACCTATCACAGACAGGGACTTTATGGAAATGATGTTCCTAACTGACTCACATGGTCTTATTACTTAGTATTGAGAAGTTCCAGTAAAAGACAAATCAAGAAAAGAAGTCACAACATAAAACTAATGATGAACTATTATTTATTGAAATAAACAAATTGCAATATTCTACCTGCTGCCATTTTTCTTTTATTTGTATGGGGTCTTACTTCATTTGGTATCCAATGTAAAAACTTCCCAACTTCCCAACTTTTATATTAATGGTCTATTATTCTCTTAAATTGTATTTACCAGTGAATTAAGGTATTTCAACATTTATTTAATTATTTTGTTGAATACATTTCAAATTCCTAAGGCAAGTTCTAGATTGAGTTTTGATTGTGAAAATAGATTTCTTGATATCTATTTATTCGGAGATATTATTGCATATTATCATCTGTGTTCTAAACTGAAATAAATTCCTGTTGATTTTAATGCTTTATGAGAAAGTATCAATTGTTGCTGATTGAAATATGATGAAGCTAATGACTTTATTAATTTCTCTGCTGTTATTAAAGGCACTTGTCTTCACAACTTTTGAAAACAGAGAGGTTCATCCTAAATAGTGCTTTCTAGAAATTTGTATAAAAGTTTAAAATTAGAAGCCAAAAATAAAAGCATTAATACAAAATGGAATAATTCATTTGTTTTTCTTCTCTTTATTAAGGCATTAATGTTTTATAATATTGAAATAAAATAGTCACCCTCTCTTTAAGTTGGATCACATAAATTTGTGATGAAGAAACTTTAAACTGGAAATTTTAGTCTCCTTTAGGTAACTTTCAGCAGAGTACAACCAGTACAATAAGCCCATATGATGCAATGCCATTGCCTTTGTCTTAAATCAATCCATGCTATTCATCAACATTTTCAGTCATCTGGTCTGTTTCACAGCAGAATAAAAACAAGTGAATTACTAGTCAACAGTTCTAAAAAGCCCTAAACTTTCAAAACTTCACATCTGGTTAAAATGCCTTCTTTGTTACATGGTCAAGGAAATCTAAATAGAGATTGAGTGACTATTAAATTTTTCCTTGATTAAGTTGAACAATAGATCTTGGCAAAAGTCTAGGCTTCCAAAGGGAACACTGAAGTCATACTACATGGTAGGAAAATCGCGGACTTTAAGGAGTAATGCCAATTCTTCATCCTGTGGATGAACTCACTAATGTGAGTTGTGATTGTAGTCATATTCCCAGAAATGGTCTAGAACTATGAAAATTCGTACCTGTGTGTATGATGATCCTGCAGACAGAAGAAGAGTAATCCTGTGAGTGAATATTCAGATGAACTGAGAGCCCATTACTAGACTGTCACATTCAGGGATTGCAAATTCAACTTCAGACCTACCAACTTCACCTTGTCTGTGCTCTGTCACTGGCTAACTTTTGTTTTCTTGTCAATTTATTTAGCTTTTCTGTATTTCTGTTTTCTCATCTACAAAAAGAGGCTAATGCTGGGCTTTAGGAAACACTCAATGAATGTTACATGTAAGAGTCTGTTGAAATCCTTTTTTACTCAACTTTGCTCTATTGTGAATAACCTACAGAAGTTGGAGGATAAGATCAAATAAATTGGGCTGGAGAAGAAATAGCATAGTGGTTAGAGCACTTGCTTAGCCAGTGAATGGCTCAGTGTTCGATTCCCCAGCACCACATAATTGAGAAATGGTAATGTCAGCGTCCTGGAGTCCCAGACAGGAGGATTGCTGTGATTGCAAGGCCAGCCTCTGCTACATAGTGAGTTCAGGATCCATCTGGACTGCAGAGCTAGATACTGTCTCAGGAAAAACAATCTCCCACGTCCATGTAATTCCTTTTCTCCTAAACTCCTAAACTAAACATATAAAAAATTCCCTCTTATCTCATTTTCCAAATATTTTTAAATAACATATTTCACATAGTTTTACATTGTTGATGAAATTAGGAAGATTGTACTTCTAAGTATTAACAAATTTTATCTGCACACACACTAGTATAGTTTAAAAAGAGTTGAGTATAAACATTCCTATGATGGTCTGTATTTCTGATAACATCTTCTGTTGCTGTGTAAAAGAAATGAAACTTTTTTTCTATGAATTTCTGAGTGGTTAAGCTTGTCTATCTAACCTAGAGAAGGAAGGTAAATATTTGGACAGAAATGTGTTCTGAAATGGAAAGTTATGAAAGAATGAAAAGTGCTACCCATGTATTTAGATAATAGTAATTTCAACAAAACATAATAAAATACTGATCCAAAGAAACTATAATTGTTCATAAGCTGGAATGATTTGTTAAGAGTAATGACTGATGCCATGCTTATTATATACTTTCTTTGAAATTTTATGAATTAAAAATATTAATCAATATAAATACTACTGAAAGCCAAATATTTCAAAATAGTAAAATAATTTATCTTTAGTTCAACATAAAAATATCACAGGCTTAAATTTCAAGTCTACAAATATTTTCTTAAATAACAGAATAAAAGAACTGTTTACAAAAACGGTAGCAGCAAGTCAATCTACTGCAGTGAGATTATAATGAATAGCTAATTTTGTTAGGCACATCTAATTTATTAATCGATAATCAATAATAATGAAATGGGTTACTGTGCTGCCACAATTCAACTGTTGATTTAACCATGCTTTTCTGTCTTATCTTCGTAACCCAAATGAGGTAGTTCTGTTTTGAAGACAGCTTCCTTCCACTGGAAGTCGACACAGTTGCTAAGTCTTCCTTTCATTGCTTTGTGCTCTTGGCTCTCCCATCTACAGTTCCTATCAGTAGCTTCCAAGACGCTGTGTCAATTGTGTGGCTCATGTAACTGACATTCATTGCTGTTATACTGCACTGTAAAGTGTGTGTGTGTGTGTGTGTGTGTGTGTGTGTGTGTGTGTGTGTGTGTTTGTGCAATGTGCATGCATCTGCATGTAAATAATACTACAACTGTAAGCCAGAATGAAAGTCATGTATTAAATGAAGAGATGTGAAGACAATTTAAACCTTCACTAAGAACCCATCACTAACTCTAGCTAATTTACAAGGTTTTATACTCTGATTCATTATGAGTGAAGATTTTAGAAAAATGGATCTTTTTTTAAATTAACAAAAATGTTTTTATGTCTGTGTTTAAAAAAATAAGTACATGTGTGTGCACACTTGAGAGGCTTAGTGGAGGAAGGATTTTAAAACATAGCACATATGTGAGTGCAGCGCTGGGAGAGAGCTGTCAAGTTGTGGGGTGATGGGCTGAGAGGAGAGGAAGGAGATGCTGAGGGTGGGAGGGGAAGGGCAGGAAGGGGTACAGCGCAGGCACTCATCCGGTTTACGGGTCATTCACCAGCTCTTCAATAAGCACCTTTATGGAAAGTTTAGGAAAAAAAAATAGGCCCGATGCAATGGCGCTGATGCCTAGCCATCTGAAATTCACAGGACACAGCCGGTATCATTGTTCAAAGTGTTATTTCTTAAAAGAAGATTTTTAATTTTTTTTTTCAGTATGTGAGATTGAACTCAAATTGAACTCGGGTCTTCACACGTAGCCTCATCCCCCTTCCTGTGTTTTGTTATGTGTTTTGGGGCAGGATCATGCTAAGCCCCTAGGTTGCCCAGACTAGGATCAAGCTTGTGATCCTTTTACCTCAGTCTCCCGTGGTGTTGGAATTAAAGGCATGTCCTGCCATGGTCAAGCGAAGAATAGCTTAAGAGAGAGAAAAAAAGATCTATGAGAAGTAGTAGTATTTTGTTTGTTGTAATAACACTTTGTTAAGTAACATTGTGTGAAAAACATAGTCTGTTTCCATCAAGCTGTAAAAGTTGTTAAGATGGCATTGGCATCGAGTGTGGCATCAGAGGAGCCCCTCTCACCACAATGTGTGATAAGGTGGGAACGTATGTGTCACCACTGCTTGATTTCTAAATCCTGTGGCTGGAGAGCGCTTTGAAATGCTCACTTATCCTTCCAAGTGTATGTTTTTATGATTTACCTCTCAAAAATTTATTTCAAATAATCTTTTAATTTGTATAACTTCATCTAAATATATTTTACAAGCTATGAGGTTAAAAGACTTAGTCTAAAAGATTATTTACAATAAATATCTGTATATTTACACATATCTTCCTACCATAAAACATGGCTTCTGTTTTGTGTTTTAAATCAGCATATATACAATCAGCACTCAAATCCATATGTTCTGTATCTATGGAATTTAATCAATCATGGATTGAAAACATTCCAAAAATATTGTGTCTGACAGAATATATACAGATTGTTCTTCTGTTCATTATACATAAACAATTCAGTATAACAGGCAATTAAATGACATTTAAAAGATATTAGGTATTATGAGTAATCCAGATATGTGGGAAAATATTTGTAGATCACCTGGAAATATTCTGTCCTGTTATAAAAAGTGCCTGAGTACCACAGATCTTGGTATTCCTATAACATTCTAAGATGAATCAAAGTGAATTCTCCATGGATACTGAGAGATAACTCTGTGTGTATGTATCTATATTAATACTCTTACTGATTTATATCTATATTTTATAATGTATTTATTCCACATAACCTACTGTAATTTGTTTTGGCATTCATAGATCTTTATCTTTCTTCTTTCACAGGGTTAGGAATTAAACTAGGAACACTCCATTGTCGTGCTCTAGTTCCAGACCTTCTTTATGTTTTCTCTGGGAGACAGGATCTCAATAAGTTGCCCCATCTGGCGTCAAAATTGCAGTCCTTCTGACTCAGCCTCTTAAATATGTGCATCTTATATAATAAATTTAATAAACCTTATTAAAATTATATTATAAGATTATTTAAATATTTGTACATGTATTCACTTATTATTTTTAACAAAACAATTTGTCAAAAATCACTCTGTACCAAAAGATACGGATGAGAACAATCCCACAAAGATATGCATGTGGTTAAACTTCCAAGGATGGAGTAAATTATCATTCTAGTTCCTTCAAAAATCTAAACTTTTATAATTCTCTGAATGGCTTATAAACAATACCTTCAAACCCACTCCTTCAAACCTGAATGTTTAAACACCTGAGAGTTGTTTAAGATTGCACACATGATTAGAACATTTATTTGCTTCAAACTAACATATTAACAAAAAGAAATATAAATCATCCATATTAAATATTTCAAAGCAGTATGTTTCTTCAGCTAAATGGTCAGATCATGTGTCTTATTATTGGTCGATACAGAGTAAAACAATAATACTGTTTTATAGTATAGTTAGTTAAGAACTTTAGCATATATGTATGAATCTGGATATGTTTCACTAATCAGATATTCCTTCATATTTCATGTGTGCACATTGTTACCAACATGTCTGCTATTGTTGTAATTTAGCGTAACCATCAATCATGTTAAACTCCAAAACTCTCTTTAGCAAAATACATTGTACTATAAAACAATAAATGAATTTTTAATAACCATATATTTAATTTTCATGTATTTTCAAAGATTGTAAGTAGATTTTTTTGCTTTCAAGTACTAAAGTTTATGATGTAAAAAAGCCAGTATAAATGTAGTCATGTACAATACATCTTAAAACATTATTTTTCCTGTTTTGTAATGCAAAAGTCTAACTTGTTTGTGAAACAAACAAGTAATTGATTGAGTAGAACTATTTTAGAATATATAATGTTAAGATAATAAATCACACAAATGGTGTAAAATAAGACATCTTCAAGGGAATTACATCCATAGATAGTGGTTAAAAGTGAAAGATGAGACCTCAAGCATGACACATAATGAATCTCAGGAAATCTTAAAAACAATAAAACCTTTTTCTTTCAAGTTCTAAAAAACTGAGAGAGCCAAAGAGGTAGACACATAAAAATCACACTTTGGCCTAATTGCTAGCAATGTCACAGTCCGAGCGTGTGGCCAATGGTGTGTTGACTGATGCAAGAGGTGGCACAAAGAGGCCTTGAGTGCTAGTCCAGTGGCCCTCATTTCATTCTAAGTTAATCAACTATGAATTGTAACTAACATGTACATAATGCTTCTCTTAGACAAAAATGTATGCCGAGGCCAACCTCGCTTTATCACCAATATAATTCTGAGACACATCTAGTCAATGACATTATCAAAATATAACAGAAAAAGAAATGAAAACGTACTCTTTGGGAATATAACTCACGAAAGTTCACGCAGGTACCAGGGCTGGACTTTGTACCCTGGCACAGCGGCAAGGTAGCTGTTTGGCATTTACCAGCTTCTGTCTCCACTCTGAATCTATTTTCAGTCTTTCTAAGTGGGCCACGACAACATTTGTATCTAGGTTTTCGGGAGCATTAAATTGAATTAAAAAATATTTGTAAAAGCTCTTGAAATACAGTCTATTATTGAAGAGTGACTGCGATTATACCAGGTGAGCCATAGAAAATTAATTGTGGTGGATAGAAAAGCCAACACTCAACCTTCACTCTTACTATAAAGTCCAATACATCAATATCTTAATTAAAGAAAGAATGACAACGATATTGCAGTCACAGGTAAGGTGACTAAGCCTTAGGCTTAAGTTGTACACAATGATTCAGCATTTTCCTCCATTTTAACATTTTCACTGCTTTGTTTTACACACAGTTTTATATAATGGCTTGAAGAAAGAGGAAGAGGAGGAAGAAAGAAAGACAGAAAAAAACAAAGACAGAAACAAACAGAGAAACAGAAGATAGAAAGAGCCTGTGGTGAGACTCATTTCATTATCTAGTAGAACTGAAAGAGCCATAAAAAGTGAGTTTTAACACATTGTTTGGGATGATCGATTTTTGACACATTTTTACCTTTGGGAAAGTACTAGTTTTGAGAAGTCTGACGCATAACATAGTTTCTACACTGATTACAGAGATATATTTCCTGTTACTGGGTTCATAAAGGTGTCACAAAACCTCGGGTGTCAATCTCTGAGCTCCTTTCTTTCCCACAATTGCACAACTGGAATGATCGGTGCTCACATAGTAGAAGAATAAAAATTTTAAGGATTATTATCTTTATTGTTTTGGTTTTTTGAAGTAATTTCTTAACATTGACCTAAATCAGCAAGCTTTATTCACGAAATTCTCAGACTCAGTGTCCTTTATAGAATGTCTCAGCATGTTCCCAATGTCTATTGACTTTTCTTACTTGGAACTCATCTTAACAATTTGCAATTTACTTTAAAAATGTTATTGTTGTCTCTTAGAATACTATGCTTGATTACTTTTCCTCAACCATTTTAGAAAATTAGTTATATTCTGATGCTTTACCCTTTCTGTGAGTGTTAAATAAGACATTATTATCTCTAAGATTTTGGACATGATGTCTCAGGTTTGTACTGAGCACTCAATCACCTCAGAGAAGACTTAGCAGATACTTATTGATTTGGATACTCTTGTGTGTGTTACGAGAAAACATAAGAAATGTAAGTGAACACCGATGCCCCCTAAAGATTACAATCTCAAAATATGTTAACAAAGATAGATGAAGTGAGGGAAGCATCAGGGATAAAAGCTTACGAATTACACCTAATAACAGTGCTCTGACATCAGATGTGTGAGGTTTTTTTTTTTTTTTTTCAAACCACTTCTCTAACTCCCCCAATACCAAAGTAAGTGTCTAACCATTCAATTCAATTTAGAGATTGCTGGCTGGGATCTTCCATATTTTGAAGACTTGGTTTCTCCATACTTCCCCACTTCCCAAGCCAATTGGCAACCCTGGCCTCCTATGCTTCTGACCAACTGGCTATAAGACAGTGAATTAGGAAGTTTCTTTCCCATATACATATTGAGTTTACAGTATTGCCTGTATGAAAACGCCAGTGATCACTCAAGAAGTCACAGCACTTACATACCAATATACAGTCCCAAAGAGATTCCAAAAAAAAAGTAGGAAATTTTTTGATATTATGACTCTCCAGCTACTCTACCACTATGCAACAGAATGTATATCACTGAAAGAAAACATCACGTACTGGAAACCTTTCTTTGGAACAGAAACAGAAGAATGCTTCTTCTATCTAACATTTTAACAGTTTTAGTAGCTTTATGAGGGAGGGGCTCTTTTCTGACCTGACTCAGAGCAATAGCAGACCAGAGGCAAAGTAGAATTCTTTTGTACCTATCCTTACCTCCTAATGTCACTGGCAGTTCTGATGTCCCATGTATTCTGTTGACTTTGCACAATGCTGCCTTGTAGATGCTTCAGTGTGTGAGGATGTGCTAGAGTCCGGATGAGAGGAAGGTCTCGCGATATATTTCGGAGTATTTTGTTAACTGTCATGACAGTTATATTGAAGCACTCGTTATCCCACACCTCATGACTTAATCCTATATAAAATCAGTCGGTTTTTGTTTTTATTTTTCTTTGTACCTGGAACGAAACCAATAATCTCTGCACTAAACTACATAAGCAGTTCCTTTTTTTGTGGGATTTTATTTCTGAGACACGGTCTTGCTGAGTCATTAAATTGCTGAGGCTCTTTTCAAACTTTTCTATCCTCCTGCATCAGCTTCCCAAAGTGCTGGAATTTGAGGCCTTGCACCACCATGCCTACTTAATACAAGTGTGTATCTATGACACTGTGTAAACCTAACTCTTTGGCCCTTACAGTTATGGTATTAAATCAATTTTTCATCTCATTAAGAGTCACTTATGGCACATGTGTATGAAGTGGTACCTTTCTTTTCATACTTCCAAGATTCTTTCTCTGTCTTTCCAAGTGTGACTATGATGCAGATTGGTATAGATCTCTGAGCTTTCTAGAGTGAGTTGAGCTTTCTCAATGCAAATCAATGATTTTCATATTACTCCACATGCTATTTCTGCCTTTCCCTACTACTCACATCATGCTCCTATATGAATATTGGTATGCTTATCTGATGGTTTCCAGTGAATCTCTGAGGCTTCGATCATTTTTCTGTTTTTCAAATTCACTCGTCTTGACTGATCTATCTTTAATTGTCCTGATTCTTTTTTCCTGACAAATCAAATACGTCCTGACATTCTTCTAATAGATGTTTCATTTTAGTCATTGTACATTTGTTTTTTTACTGAGAATATCTATCTGCATATGTTTTCATAAGCTCTTCCTTCTTACAGTTTCTAGTTGGTGAAAATTAACTATCATGTTTTGTTTCATTTTTGATATTATTTTATTTGCTTCTTTGAATATATTTATGACTATCTTTGTCTAATCTAAAATTGAGGATTTCTCAGGAGTGCTTTTTATTGACATTTTCTTTTTCTGTATGATCCATGCTTCTCTATTTCTTTGCTTTTACCACGTTTTATTGAAAATAGGATATTTTAAACAATAAAGCATGATAGTTATAGAAACCAGACCTCCTTTTGTTATGGTTTAAATATAAGTTGCCCCCTGTGGGGTCAAAGAGTCACACATTGAGGGCTCCATCAGCAATGAAGCCAAACTTAGAGAGATGAGTGAATTGTGAGGGCATTAAATTTGTCAATGAGTTGATCTATTGAGTCCATAGCTAAATGGATAATCAGAAAATGGGACCCATGTAAAGGGATTAAATCACAATTGGCTGGTTCTTTCCATCTTTCTTTCTTCTTGCTGCCATGAGGTGAGAAGAATTTCTCTTTCATGCTCTGCTTCTGCCCAGATTGACCTTGAACTCATGGCAATCCTCCTTCCAAAGCCTCCTGAGGCCTGAGATTACATGTATGTACTACCATTCCTCGCTAACCTTTGTGTGTGGTGCTGAGAAGCAAACCCAGGACCTTGTGCGTGGTAAGCAAGCACCTCAACCATTGAGCTAGTGTTCTTGAATTCTAAAGCTGACATTGTATAATAATCTCTGATGAACCGTATCAAAAATAAAATGAAACAATTAGTCAAGAAGGGAAGCTTTGCTGAGCCATACATAGATCACACAGCTACAGCTACCCACATCTAGATGCCCCTACGCCTCACAGGACTAACAGATCATGTTCTGTTCTCTAAGGGTCTTTTTCTACTCATAGAAAATAAACAGACAAATACTCTTAAGCCACAGAACTTGTAGCAATGCTGAACGAAACACAGGTAAGTGCAATTTGAAACACAAAAGGTCCCAGATGAACGTGATGTTGAGCAGAGTATCACCGGTTGCATAGCTGTGATGAACCTTTGATGATCACTGTAAGAATTAACCTCAGGATACATACACACTTTTGCAGACAGGCAGCCAGGACACTTTCACGTTGTACCAATAATAAATTCCATGACGTGAATGCAGAGATGCATGGAAAAATTAGGCTTGCTGAAGTGTGGTATTATATAAAATAAAATTACATTAATAAAATTATTCCTGTGCTTTAATCTTCAAAAGAAGCTCCTAGGAGAACTGCTTTGTACTATGCGATTGGAAGAAAATGGGATGGTGATAGCTCATCAGAACCACAAAAGAAGGCTGGAATAAAATAAGAATGTTTTCAGCATGCAAGCTGAAGAAGAGACTTCCTTCCGCAACATAACTTACATTAGGAGAAATTTTATATTGACTGTATTGGTACCTCGAAGAACTTCAAAATTGTGTTCATGTTTCTACAGATTTTTTTTAAAAAAAATGCTTCGTCTAATCATGAGTTTAGCCTACGAACATTTATAACATATTCCATAAAATTGAGGTGGTTTTGTCACTACATCCAGACATTGGTCCTTCCCCTCTTTCAGTACTCTGATCACTGAATTCTCATTGACTTTTACCATTAAACCCATCGTTAAGATAAGGGAAGCCAAGTTCGTTGTGTATCTGACGCTGGCTAAGTGGCTAACAGCTGAGGATGCAGAATTGAACAAAATCTCATGTCTGGTCTCTCAGCTCTGATAATCTAAGAGGCATCTGAGGAATTATTACAGAGGTTTGGAGAGATGTTAGTATGACACAACAAAACGGATTCAGAATAATGGCAGGATACAGAAACTAGAGTGGCTCACTTGTTCTGGGATCACAGAGGTAACTTCAGAGGTTGAGAAATATTAAATTCTTCTTAAAGTTTGCATGGCATTTCACCAAGGAAAGATTCAAGGTGCCTCTTCATGTGGAAAGACTAGCGTTTTGCAAAAACACAGAGATACAGATGTGCAGAAACAGGTCATAGAGGCGTGAAGAGACATCCTGGGTACCTCGACTAAAATATTTGTGGGAGAACAGGGAAACAATTCTTTAAAAAGAGAATGATATCACGTACACAAATGGGTTTTGCACCATATGATATCGTTTGAAATGTCTCTGAAGATTTTTTAATGGAGAATTTTTATTAAAATTATGTAATAGCCATTGTAATAAAATAAATAATTTACCGAGTCAAAGGTATTTTTATTTCTTTTTCTGGTGATTTTTAAGGTACACGGTGACTGTGTGATGTGTGATTGAAATATTGTTTTTCCTTCTGGGTTTATCTTATGTTCATTTTCTTTCTATTTATTTCTTTGTCCATTTTTACCTAGTTGCTTTTTTTTTTCATTGTACACATTTTTCTTTGCGAATCAGCTGAATTCCTATTTGGAAGGAGTTTTGATATAGATATAGTATTTTGTCTAAAAGAAGGTGATATTGTGGACTAAATAATTTCATATAAAGCAAGATAAAGTTAACCACATTTTATCTATAAGTTTGTTATGTGTTTTGCAAATGTAGATGATTGTGTGAATTAGATAAGTAAGTATAAAAAGGTCAGTGGAACCTACCATTACTCTGAGACTTATTTTCATGAGGCAAAATTTTATAAATTTTATAAATTTTTTTATAAATTTTATAGTTGAAATATTTAAATTTCTCATAATAAGGCTGTGACAACTTAACAGAAAGTCATATTAACTATTTGCCATCATAAGGACTACAGCTCTATCTTAATCCCACTTGAATATTTTAAAAATAATTTAAGTTTAGCTTTCAGAGAAATAATATACAAAATTAATACAAAATTTTAATGTTTTTTTAAAAAGTGGTTTCCTAGGAATATTGTCCCTGTATAGGTCAACTAGAGTGTGGATGGGCAATTTTAATTTGCATTTGTTCCTTGCCTTATTTCTGTAGACTCGTTTGGTAGTTACCTTTATATGTGATGTTCCTAAGTCTCTGGCTCTTTTTAAGTATCTCTAACTACCTGTTGTGACATTAATTAAGCCCTTATATGTTTAAGTTAGATCCGATGATGTTAAAAAGTTTTTTATCGCTTCTCTTTTATTGTGGCCTTGTACATAGTCTGGATAGACCTTTGTGTTCAGTTTCTCTGTTGAACGAGGCAAGAGCTGCTCTTTAGTCAATGAAAACTCTTGTTCAAGTCATTGCAGAAAAACTTTATGTGAATGGGTCGTTATGGAGTCTTCGTTAAGAAAGCAGTCTGCGTGGAACAGTCATGTGGAATGAGAATCAATAGAACGATAACTACTTGAAAGTGCTCTTTTCTTGTTCATTACTTTAAAGCTGAACCCTTAAACGCCCTTGTTTATTGTCTGTCACGAGTACTACTCTCTTTTCTGTCTGAAACATCCCTTCATTACTTTCACATCTTAATTATCTTTATCCTTCTTTCAACAATTGGTTATATGCCAGTTGCAATGACATGCTTACACTTTTAATGATCCTTAATGTGAATTTACCTCATAGTGTCAGGCAACCCAGGCTTCCTAAATTGGAACTTAATTAATCCAATAAAGTAATCGCTTGGAAAGAAATAGGAGAGTGGCAAAACTTTCCTTTTCCAGGAGGAAATGAGACTTACTTAAAAGCATATCTTTTTAAAGATAAATATGTAATGTGATCACAGATCCATTTATAACAAATGTATAAAAGAGTTTGATTTCTAAATGTTGTCTTTCTCGGATGTTACTCATAAAACATTTAGATTCCACCTGCTATGGAACAACAGAGACAAAATTTACCTTACACTTCATAAAATGGAAAAATAAGCAAAATAAATCAGGTTTTAGATACTAGGTAACAAACAGAACACAGTGTTTACCTTAAGCAAAGGAATAGAAACGAGATGAGCTCTATGATTTGCCTAAGTTGGCTGCTGAGAGTAGTTTTTGGGGCATGCCCAAGTGCAGGAATTCCAACAGAGTCCAGGGGTCTCCTGGAGTTCAAGGTGAGAGTTCTCTTCACATCCTGAAATCGAAGTTCTTTCTCTTCATTCATAATTCTGGTTGGGCACTAATCTGTTCTGGTGTGATAAAGAACTATTTGACACCAAGAAAACAAAAACCAGAAAGCAGAGGAAAGAACATTCCCCAAGGTCACCAGGGGCTTGGAAAAGATTGTGCCCTTGAAATCAACTGGATGCTCCTGAAGTTTATTTTAAAGATCTTAAAGACAGATTCACAGCAGGTTTAGGAAAGACTGCAGTAGAGATATTTTAATTTTCCCTCATTTTTGAGAATGTTGTGGACATATGACAGCATGTCCATTTCACAATCCCTTCCCCTTCCCCATTTTGGCCCATCTGCCCAGTCCCTCATGCCACCTGACTCCCAATGTCTCACTCACTCGATTTTATAAGTTACCTGTGTTCTTGATTTTTCATATTAGAGAAACCATCTGATATTTAACCTTCTGAGTCTGACTTACTTAATTAAGCATGATGATCTCAACTTGTGTGCAGTTACTTACAAATGACTCAATCTGTTTCACGAAAGAGTACTACTCCATTGCATAATGATACCACATTTTTATATCCATCTGGCTGTTGATGGATGTTTTGGTATCTTCTAAATTTTACCACTGTTATTTGTGCTCTTATAAATATGGGTGCGTGTGAATCTCTATTATATGCTCCTTTAACATCTTTTGCAAAGACACTGAGTCAAATGGCAAATTTGTTTTCAGCTTTTTGAGGATTCTTCATATGGCTTTCCATAATGGTTATACCAGTTTACTGTCCCACCAAAAATGCAAAAGTATTGCTTCGTTGCCACAAACTTGCTAGCATCTGTTGTTGTTCAAGTTCTTTGTATATGTCATTATCACTGGGATAATGTAATACTACATGTAAATAAAAGCAGGAATAAAGATCACATGATCACTTCACCCAATGCACAAAAGGTCTTTGAGAGAGAGAAATCCAACATCTCTTCAGGATTAAAATCCTGAGGAAAAGAGGTATAGAAAGACCTAACTCAAACCTACAGAACCATTTGTGCCAAATCTACTGCCAATATTGTATTAAAATTGGAAATAAAAAAACTCCCTTAAAATCAGAAACATGACAAATGTGTCCAGTCTCACCATTCCTACTCAGCATAGCCAGACCAATCAAATGAGAGAGTGAAATAAAAGAAGTATGTATTGATGTATCGAAATGAAAAAGTCAAAGTATCTTTATAGAAAGATGACATGATTCTTTATAAGGAAGGCCCCAAGACTACACCAGGAAAAACTAACTTCAGCCAAATTGCAAGATGCAAAACTAGCACAGAAAATCAATAGCGTTCTTCTACTCTAACAATGAACTCACTGAGAAACAGCTGAGAAGAATAGTCTCATTCTTAAAAGCTCCTCCCTCAAAAATTAAATACCCAGGAGCAATCTTATCCAAGGAAGTGAAAGACCTGTACAAAAAAAACCTATCAGACTGAAATAAAAAACTGATGAGGACATTAGAAAAATGGAAATACATCTTCTATTCATGGATAGGTAGGATTAATATTGTCAAAGTGTCTAAACAGCCAAAATAGTTATACAGTTTGAAGAAATTCCTACCAAAATGTCAACAACATTTTTCACAGAACTTAAAAAAAACAATTTAAAAATTTATATGGAACCAAAACAAATCTAGAATAGTTGAAGCAATCCTGTGTAACAAGACAGAAGTTGGTGGCATTATGATTCCAGGCATAAAGTTACATTGCAAAGAAATAATGAAAAAAATCATATAGTGTTATCACAAAAACCGAAAGGCTGACCAACGGAACAGAACTGAGAATGCAGAGATATCCTAAAGAGGCCAAAAACATACACTGGAGAAAGGATGTCCTCTTCAAAAAATTGTGCTAGGAGAACTGATATGATCTAAATACATACCTAGCACCGTGTACCAAAATACCAAAATAGAAACGCTGAACTTCCTGGAGGGCATATTAGGTAAAACTATTGAAGATGCAGGTGTGAGCAAAAGATTTTCTCAATAGGATAAAATACAAAAGAAATAATCCCCAGAATCGATGAACAGGATTACATAAAATTAAAAATCTTCGGCATAGCAAAGGAAACAACAGAGTGAATAGAGAATGACAGAATAGAAAAACATTTCATCTCCTATACCTTGCAACTAATAAATAGAATATTTAAAGAACTGAAGAAAATTAAAGACTCAATTAAAATGGGCAAATAAAATGGACAGTTCTTAGATGAAGAATTATAAGTGGCCAGCAAAAACATATTGTTTAACATTCTTAGTCATTAGAGAAATGCAAATCACAACGACAATAAGAGAAGTGTTTTAGTCCATTACTAAATTTGCCGACGAGAGTGCTGGATGCCATAGTCTAAACCTTTCTCCTATTTAGACAGATACTTTAAAAATGAGCTTCACATTGACCCTTGTCTCATACCATTTTTGAAACTGGCATAAAATAAATCATTGATTTAAAATAAGAGATGAAGCTATAGTATTCTTATCTAAAAAACACTGAAAGAAAATAATTTACCTTAGATTAGGTAATAATGTACTCAAGAAAGTAAATTTGAAGCAAATTAAAAACGATTAGAGCCTCTAAAGCCAGTAGAAGGAAATGAAAAATTAAAACACAAATTGGATAAAAGTATTTGTAAATGTGTGTCAAATTTAGATGTTGTGTTCAAAGAACTCTTACAAGAAGACAAGTGGCTTAATTTTAAAGTGCTATAAGCTAAAAAATGTATTTTTAAAAGCAATGGAAAACATAAAAATGTGACTATATAAAAAAGACACAAATTCTAGGCTTCCAAAAGTTTATAGTCGCCAAACCCAAGCAATTTTAACTAACAAAACAAGTCCAGTAGTATTTAATTACAAGTCAAAGTACAAAATATATGCTCATTCAGGAAAGAAATTGTCAAGTACACATCTGAAAAGGAGGATCTCCTTCTAATAAGATAATTTTAAATTTTACTTTGTGTGTCTTCCCAAGTTTTATGTAATTCTTCCCAACATTTATTATGAGTGCAAGGTGAAGAAGCACTTAAAGTGTACTAAATTTTTAATTATTTGGGTTAGAACTTTCCATTTTGTGGCTACAACAGTGCTTATGCTCTAGAAAAATACAGTGTTATCTTCTAAATAATCTGAGATGATGGAAACAAAAACACCACTGACATAGTAGAAGAAACATTAGGAAATGTGAAAAATGGAATATTAACAAGTAGAATTAGCATTGCTTCTCAAATATACATTAGTAAAGATAAAATGATGATGTTAAGCCATGTAAAATTTAAGGCCAAGAGGAAAAGATTTATCAGAAACAAGGAATACTTTAGATGGAATATATAATATTCATGAATGTAAATGCCAAATATTGGAGTAAAATACTTTTAAAAATCATTAGAAACATAAAGAAAATAATTGAACAATTGAACATACGTAAGATCTGGGTTAAAATACTGAGTATAATTTATACTTTAGGTAAAACAATAAGCTACTAAGTATATATATCTTGAATAATACAATTAATTTGATTAATTTAATAGGCAACTATTAATGCATACAAATAAAGCATTATATGCATTTCTAGAATGCAAGTGTGAAATGCACGTGAATTATTTACATGCATGTGCAGAAAACAGACACATACAGCAATGTTGTGTGTTGGTACGTGATCATATAAAATAATTACCAAATCTTGAATATTTTTCTTTTATCAAACAAAAATATTTTTTGAATCTATCCTACATAAAAAATGAAAAGACTAACTAAAATTATTTTGACAAGGAAAGTATACTTCATCAAACCTTGCCCATGGCCTAGGTACCTGTAAAGAAAAGTTAAGAAAATAAAAAGCATTGCAATTCTATTTAATATAAGTTTTATATGACACATGTGTCATTAGAAATGAAACCCGGAAAAAGAGAGAAATCTGAGCATATGATGGATATGTTTGGTGAAGAGTGGGCTGTCACAGCGAAGTGGCTGGATGAAACCCGTCTGATGTAATGGCGACAACTAGATAGAATGACATGAAGCTGATTTCTCACTAAGGTCTCACTAAGGCGATGCGATCTTTTATCTTTACCACCCAATGCCACGAGGTTCAAGGAAAAGACCCCAAGACCCACTTAGTTACCAATTTTTACTCTTTTTAAAACTAATATTATCCCAAATCAAAACTACTGCCTCTGCCACTCCACCCCCTAACTATCTATGCACATCATAGACATCAAAAGGACTTCACAGATTAATATTTTAAACCAATTATCCATGTTGAATGCAATTTTTATGTTTTGCAAACTATTACATTAATAAAATAATAATAATTGGGGAGAAGTGTCACAGATTTTATGAGAAAGCTGGCACTGTTTTAGGTGTCTACCAGTCAAATGACTGATGACTATTTTTTTGTTTCACCTTGGGGCAATAGCTCTGTGGTCAAGAGCACTTGCCTGGCAAGCGCGGAGCCCTGGGTTTGATGCCCCAGCAGTACACAGGCTGGGCCTGGTGGCACACGACACACCTGTAGAAAATAAATGAACAAATAAATAAGAAATAAATAAATGAACAGATAAAAAGAAACAGTTGCACCACTGGGCTTGGCTCTATGAAAAAACAATATTTTGCAAAAATATAGAAAGAGGTACATAAGATATATTTATTAGTGGAAAGCACTAGTTGTTTAAAACAAATTCATAGGTAAAATTATGAGAGTTTGAGACTGCTAAATGTTAAAAAAGCACTGTTCAAGCCTAGGAGTCTATGATTGTTCCTATTTTATTAATACCTATCATACCTACCTTTTTATGTACTCTGAAAAGATGGATTCTTTACTTTCTTTCTTGATGTGCCCGTGAGGATGAAAATTCTTCACTAGCATATCATGTGTTATCTGCTTGGTCAAATGAAGTCTTAACTAATTTTAAAATTTGAGTCCAATTTTTAAGTAATTCACCGACCTCAAAATTGCTCTTAGTCCTACTTCTTCATCAGATCTCTTCTATATTCTTGCAATTAAGCTGTACAAATTGGGTATTTTTGTTTCTAAAGGTATTCTTGTGGTAGACTTGGAATATCTTGCATTATTCAAAAAGAGAACCCCAATTCATGGTGATTGTTAATTCCATCTCTGTCCACTTGATAACAGATGGTGGTTGACATAATTTCTGGCCTAGAGTTCCATCAACTCACGGGGGAATGTTGTGATTCATTCCTCCATATTTAGCTCATGTGGTGAAGGGAAAAAACTCAGGCATGCACCATCACGTTCAGTTTACTTGAATTCAGGTACATAGCGTTTGACTTAGCACGTGCTAGCCATTGGAGCCATTCCTCCAGAGCTTAATCTTTGTTAGTTATATCCTTATGTTCCCTGCAATTATTCTTTTTACCTACTCACAAGCCAGCTCAAAAAAATAAAAATATTACTGAGATGGCTAACACTCCTTGAAACACAGACGAGGTTTTGTGATACTGACTTCTGGGAAATTGGTGTGAATTTTCCTTGATGTTACATAGCTAATGAATCCACAAAGCACTCTTCCTAAAACAAATATGCTGAATCAAATTCTGATAGCGCTTTTTTTCCTGAAATTTTATTTTTATCTAACTACACCATTTCTTATCCCAGACATTTTATTATCTCAGATCCTTTAAAAGACACCTCAATTACTTGATTCCTTATCTGTCTGGACAAAATAGCCAAAATATTTAAGAAAATGTGATTTAATCAAGTAAATGAATGGTGTACTACATTAAGAGAAATAAAAGTCTGCATTTAGTTAGCTCAAAATTCATGTAAATGAACTAATAAATACAACCATTCTGCTCAGTGATACACTGAGCTTTTATTTACACAGGATTCTCCTCTCTCAGAAAGTGCAAAATGGCCACAAGTGGTAAAAAGAGAGACAGTCTACAGTGGCCGTATGCATCTGGGGAAAGCAGAGATTTGTAGACAAGAAGATGCCACAGAATAGGAAAGATAAAGGATGCAAAACATGCTCAAGGTTGATGCCTTGAAAGATCCCTATAGATTTGCCAGTGCTAGGTGGCATTAGAAGGCTAGAGATTTTTTTCTTATTTTATTGATATAGATGCAATACATAATGTTTACATTAGCCTTGAGTATTTTGTACATATACAAATCCTTCCTCTTTCCCTTTTCAACCGTCCCACCCCATCCCTTCCGTCCAATTCCTATTATTAGTTCTATGAAATGATTGTGATCTTGTTTTCTCATATTAGGGAGACCATTCAGTATTTAACTTTCTTCTTCTAACTCACTTCACTGACTGTGATAGTCTCAATTTACAACCATTTATCTTACAAAAGCATCCAAAGCTATCTGTGTTTACAGATGAGTAGTATTCTACTGTGTATAAATGCAACAATTTATGTATCCATTGGTTTGTTGATGAATATTTTGATGTCTTCTACATTTTAGTTGTTAGTTGTGCTGCAGCAAACATGGGTATATGGGTGTGTTTCTCTCTCTATATATATATATTGTTTTGTCCCCTATTTTATTGATATAGATAGACACAAAATTTAAGGTTTACAATGAAGTTGAGCATTTTGTGCACCTAGGTATCTTGTCTAGGTGACAAGGACTTTCCCACTCTCGTTTTGTCCCTCCCCAAACCCACCCCTTCATACCTCCCCACCCTACCCCCCTGGTTCACTTTGTTTTTCATTTTAAGTTCCATGAGACAGTTGTGATCTTGGTTTTTCATATCTGAGAGACCATACGATGTTTCACTTTCTCTTCTGATTCACTTCACTAAGCATGATGTTCTCAAGTTTCTTCCATTTGCCTGCAAAAGCCTCCATGCTGTTGGACTTTATAGATGCATAGTATTCCATTGTGTATAAATACTACAGTTTGTGTATCCATTGGTTTGTTGATGGGTATTTTGGTGACTTCCATATGTTAGCTATTGTTACTTGCACTGCTATGAACATGGGTATACATGTATCTGTTACATGTTGTTTTGACCTCTTTTGGAAATATTTCCAGAAGGGGTGTTGCTGGATCAAAGGGGATATTTATTTCCAGTTTTTTGAGAAACCTCCATACTGCTTTCCAGAGTGGTTGTACAAATTTACATTCTCACCAGTAGTGCAGGGGGGTTCCTATATGTTGTTTTTAACTCTTGTGGAAAAGTTCCCACAAGATGTATTGCTGGATCAAATGGAATATTTATTGTAGTCTTTTGAGAGATGTCCATACTACTTTTCAGAGTGGTTGAACAAATTTACACTCCCACCAGCAGTGCAGGAGGGTTCCTTTCTCCCCACAGCCTCGCCAGCACTGATTGCTATTTGTGTTCATCCTATATGCCATTATCTCTGGAGTCAGATTGTATAGGGATTATGCCAAATTAAAAAGTTGGTGCACTGTGAAAGAAATTATAAAAAGAGAAAAAGAGAACCGACAGATTGGGGAAAAAAATGTTCTCCACCAATACCTCAGATAGGAGGCTCATAACCAGAATGTGCAGGGAACTGAAGAAAAGGAAGCCCCTCAAAATTAAAGATCCTACTGAGAAATGGGCAAAGGAAATGAATGGGCAGTTCTCAGATGAAGAAGTTTAAATGGCCAATAAATGCATGAAAAGATGCTGAGCACCTTAGTCAGTAGAGAAATGCAAATCAAAACACCACTAAGAAAGCTAGAGATTGACGCCCAAAGACAATGGCGAAGATTGGAGCTCTACCAAAATGGGAACAAGTTTTTTTTTTCCCCTCTTCTTATTCTGTGCAGGCTACAAGTCTATTAGTTGGTTCACTCACATTCAGGGTGAGTCCACTTCCTCTGATTTTCTGGCCTATATGCCAGTCTTCCATTGCACATCCAGAAAAGTGCCTTATTCATCTGCAAAGCACTTCTTTATCACCTCAAGGTAACATGCCATGACTAAAAGCCACAAGTCCCAACCACTTCAAATAGTCAGAAGCTGATACCTACACGGAGCGTGTATGTGAGACTTCAAAAAAAATCTTTGAGTTAGATACTGTTATACTCATTTGCAAGAGGGGAAATTAAAGATGTAGAAAGTGAGAATAGTGGTTCAAAGTCAGAAAGTTACGAATCAGTTTTTGAACTCGCATCTCTTGACTCAGAGTCGACGCTGAGTTTGACACTTTGTCCCATGGCTATTTATGTCAAAGCGTAGTAGAAAACAATGAGATGTGTATCCCCATCTGGTATCTGGCAGCAAAGAAATTCAGAGCACCAGAGCACCAGTGTGGTTAAACACGTAAACAGTAGTGGAAACGCGGGTCAGTAATGATACCATTTTATCTATAAAGATAACTTCTAGAACATTTACTCTTGATATATGTCTCATAAATAATTATTTTTATTTGAAGTTCTGGGCTGGGTGCTAAAGGGACAGCAAGAATTCTGACTTCAGGCCCCTTGTTTCAGCCCTCAGAGTTTTCTGGTGTTCATACATGATAACAATCCTTAGAACTTTTTCTTTGGCCAAATAAAGCAGATTATAAATGATATGTTAAAAATTAGGAGGGATGTTTTTGTGTGGGATCACCATGAGCAAAGATTATAAGATGATATTATAAAGATATTAAGTATGGAATTGCAAAATACCCAACTCTCCAACCTCCATTAAAGATCTACCTCATTTCTCTCTTTTCACTTTCTTTTTCTTTATAGTTTGGAGAAATCAATGTCTCCTTTTAAAAATATTTTTTTAAAAAATTGGATAAAACAATAATTTACTGACATTCCAACAGAAAATGTCTAGAAAAAAAAATATAAAGGCTCAGAACATGATACCTTGGCAAGCCAGAAGGCGTACTCTGTCAGCTTTTCTGACCTCTCTCCCATGAAACTGTAAAAACAATTCCCCTTCTCTTCCTCTCTGGTAGAGAAGGCATTCCTGTCACATACTATAAGAGAGGAATGAAGACATAGGAAAAAATCTGAAAAAACAAATTTACTACGTTCCCTCGAGCTTGCTAAAATTAAATCACAATGTTTTTACCAATCACTCCTCTCTATGACTCTATATGACTGTTTGTTTTTTTTTTTTTTTTGAACCTAAGGGCAGAAATAAAGGAGTTCATTTTCCATGAAACTTTTCATCATCATTCCTAATGTTTTTAGTGTCTATGAATGTTTGAATGAATACATGTGTTATGCATTTCTCTTGTTAATTTTTCTTGTGTGATGCATTTTCAGCCATGAATATTGATATGGGTAAGGGAAAACATCATACTTCATTCTCTATGTAAATCAGATTTCTTGATTCTGAGTCTAACACATGGTCTCATAGCCAATGCCAAAACATAACATAAAATTATGAAATGGAAATTTTCATCTGATATATTGCATCAAAATGACAGATAAACCATATAGGTAAGAGTCACTATTCTCCTTAGCTAGATGAGGGGTAGTGATAGGCAAAATTATAAGCAGCCAGTGACAATTTGTATAATAATCACTTCAACCTTACATTTTCAACTCCCTTTGACAATGATTTTCTTTTCTTTTTTGCACTTTATAAAACCTTTGTGGTTATGTTTTTCCCACCCAGATAATCTAGAATGATCTCCTTATCTCAAGGTCAATTGTTTAATTATTAACTCCACATCTACAACCTTAACTCCATTTGCTCATGTGAATTTATAACATAGACATCTTTAGGGAGTATATGTACAGGTTAATACTTAAGTTTCTTTATTATTTAGGGTAGATAGTAAGGTTTTTCTGGTATATGTACTTATCTAGATGCATTACTTTTGGTTTCAAGTAGCTGCTGCTACTAACTGTATGATTTATTGTGGTTTGTTTTGTTTTTTCCCTGTGGAAGTAAGCACTTCGTTCATTTGTATAATTCAGTTTTCTCCAGGAAGGCTGAACCAGTAGGAGCTAAGCTGCTAGCAGCCAGCTAGCTAGATATCTAGATACAGGTGGTTACCAGGACACATATATAGGTAGGCGGAAAGAGGAAAGGGGATGCTCTTAAAATAGTTGCTAATGCAATTAAAGAGGCTGAGAAGTCTCAAGACAGGTTGTTTGCAGGGCAGAGACACTGAGATACGCATAGCCTGGCTTAGTCTAAGTTCCAAAGCTTCAAAACCAGATAGTATACTTCTCCATCGAACGCAGGATTCGCCAGAACCCAGGGAGCTTATAAGTACAGCATGTTTGTTGGGAAAGAAGAAATAGAAAAGAAGATCAGAAACCTCAATTAAGAAAACAAATCCTTAAATAAGTATAATCTCAGTGATGTCTTTTTTCCATTTTAGTGATTTATCCCAAAACGATCATCATTGGAGTTCATACCTACACACTGAAGGTTTTTTATTTTCTTTTATTATTTTAACTAGATTCCTCTTGTCAGAGAAGTTGGAAAAAGGAGTTCTTATTTGACGACAGTGCTCAGTTGCCTTTTCAGCGTACTCTTGTGGTTCTGCTTGTCTGGCTGCCCTGACTGGCGTGTTAAGATTTGCATTTAGTTGCCAATGTGTTTCATTTGCTAGATGTCAGCTTTGGTCCCTTAGATGGTCTATTTATTTATTTTTGATTTGCATTTGCTTTGCATTTGCTTTAAAATATCTTAGATTATTGTTTCACTTTAGCTTTTAAAAACCAGCTACTTTCAAGCATTTATTATTTAACATATTATGAGGAGTAGCCACTTGTAACTGGCTGCCTCTTGACTATTAACAGAAAACCATTAGCAGTCAGGAAAAAAGAGTAAAGCATTACAAAAATTACTAAATATAGTTGAATTTTCAACTTTTATAATAAAATGTCGTTAAAATCCATGTTATGTTAAACGTTATGATAATATATTTTATTAACTTCGAATAGTAAACACATGAATTTACTTTTATTTACAACTTGACTTTTAAGCAAGATACAGCTCCTTCAACTCTGCATGTGGAAAACACACATAAAATCTCATAGAAAACCCCACATATTTACAGGCTGAGGAAATAGCTCAGTAATTAAAGTGTTTGCTAGGAAGTACAGGCTCCAGTTTTCACCCCACAGCACGATACAATAACCAGGCAAGATGGTGAATGCCTAAACCCAGTACTTGGGAGGCTGAGGCAGGAGGATTATCTTGAGTTAGAGGTCAGCCTGGCGCTACATAGTGAGTTCAGGACCAGCCTGGACTATGGAGAGAGACCCTGTCTCATAAAAATAAGAGCTCTCCAAAAACTAATGTGGTCTTCTTTGGGACAATGAGAAGCTGGCCAAGTTTCTAGTTCACAGTATTACGGTGAAGTTGGACTTTACATGAACAAATGCATTTTAAAGTAAAATATTACAAACATTCTGAAGATTAAAAATTAACCCTAGTAGAAAGATTATCTATCACTGTAGTTTATAGATCCTCATTCAACTTTTCCCCAAACTGATCACAAGACTTCTGTAGAATGCTTGTTGAACATATGTGTGCGTGTGTACATACACACAAACTTGATTTGGTGACTTCAGGAAGACTTGATGATTCTTTTTTGCAAGAAACTATTTTTACTCTTATTCCAAGCCAACTTTAAAAATTATTGATAGAGAAAAAAAACCTTTCGATTAACCTTAAAAGATAAGAAGTTATTCAAGGAGCCTATTAAGCAGAAAGGATTTCTAACATAAAAAGTGAAGGAAACACAAAGAGCAAGACGACCTTCCATGCCGTTCATTCATTAAGCCATCCGTCTACTCCCTCATTAAGCCAATGGGCTCTTTTTAAAGGGCATACAGTATCAATAAAAGGCAGAAAATGCCCTTCAAGGATTCTTGCAAAGATTAAAATGTTCACATGTAAATGAACGGTTAGACAAATATTCATTCAGATTGTTCGTCTATGAATGAGTGAAATAGTTCCTTAGCCCTGGCGAATGAGAAACTAAGTATTGAATCTAGTTGTGTTCATAATTTAACAGCAATGCATCTTTTGAAGGACATCATATTTTTTGAAAGCTATAGTTGCTTGTGTAGGTTGTTTGAAAGAGCTGATTTTTGAGAATTCTCAATACAAATATAGTTTTAAAATATACATCTATCTACCCCTGCTTATAAACTCTGTATAAATTATTTGTAATATAAAAATAACCAGAAAGAGAAGAGAAGGAAAGGGCTAATAAGAAAACAAATTCGATTATTTCTTACATTTTTGATAGTTACATTTTGTGTTGGGTTCCCTTGAGCTAGGTAATGAAGAATCATATGCCAGTGAGGGTTTGGATAAAAAACCAAAATGTTCATTTATTTATTTTTTAGAGAACATCCGTATTGGCCATTTTTGTTAAGCAATGCTGAGTAGGCCTGGTTGTGGAATGAGCATGTTAATACACAACAAGAACCGCCACGTAAGGGGTAGAGACAGGTGGTGGCAGTGTGATTTGGTTTTGTTTTGGTACAGGTAGTTTCCAGAAAGAACTTCATCCTTAGAAATTCTGTAATAAGAACAAATTTTACTTTAAAGAATACCTTCTTCTTTGTTACCTCTTTCTAGGATTAGAAAGAATGAAATTAATAAGGTGATCTTTATCCAGAAAACTTCCAAGGAAAAACCACTGTTATCAATGAAACATTAAATCACTGAGTTTAAGGTCATTTGTCAGAGGCCAAATGCGAGAGTTGGCATGATTTCAATGTATGAGTCTTTTAATAAATCACAGAATATCTTGTACCCCAGTTTTCCCAGCTAATAGAAAAGGCGGACAGCAGTTCTGACATTCTCTTTATGGAGCCATTGGATTCTATATAATATCTTTAGCAAGTTGACCGTTTCTTTTGGAAATAAAATTGAGAGACACACGAAAATCCATGAAATATACTTAAAGATAAAAAGGTAAACAATTTCCCTCGTTTAAAAATAGCTTAAAAAGCATGGAAATTAATATGGCCATTTGTATATGAAAAAATATGATTACAACAATGCAACAACCAGACGAAGAAAACAATTTTTGAGTGAAAAAATTTTACTATAGAATACAGAAATAAAATGTAGGCATTGTTCTCACATATTTAAAAAGATGTTAAAAGAAGCAGAAAATAAATGATACTGCCTAATGAAAAAAATGATATGACCGCTACTCTATCAATCGGGGTGAAAAGCCAGGCAAGCGTGGGTGGGCGTGAGAGCAGAGCGGTGACAGAGCTCCTTGCGATGGAGGAAGACAGCAAGTGGCCTAGCACCACAGGAGCTCAAGGTTTACAGAAATCATGTGAACCAGAAGAAAAGAACATTTATCATACAGACTTACACTGCCTACGGATCAGTACAAGACATAGCTAAGACAATAACTTCAGAAAAAAATTCAAGGGCTATTTAGGTAGTAAATATCAAAATGAACACATAATGAAATTAAATTAAGTTAAAAAGCACTTGAATCTGCGCAACAATCTTGTGTTGTAAGAGGCTGAGGTTTCTTGGCATGTTATTGAAAAACCAGAAAACACCTTCAGTGTCACACCATTAAGATGACAGTGCTACTTGGTTACAAAGACTCATGTTATGGTGCAGTGAATCGTTTGAAAATAAAAAAAAAAATTGCCAAATCTGCTTCTTATCCGAAATGCGATACCAAATACGCACACATTTGCTGGTTTATAAACAAGATAAAAATATTGTGTTCCATTTCTGGAAGTCAGAAATCTGAAATCAAAGTGACAGCAAGGACACACAGCTTGTGCAAGCACTAGAGAAGAAATTTTCCTTAACGTTTTCACCTTCTGGTGGCTCCAGGCATTCCTTGGCTTGTGGCTGTTTACTGCCTATTATGTGTTGCACCTGTCTTTGCATGATCCTCTCTCCCTTAAGGGGCTCATCTTTTTTGCTAATATTGAACTCGCTATATTAAGCTACCCCAAACAACGGGGAAATAGCCCATTCAAAGCTATTGGTCCAACTAATGGAAAATGTTCACGATGGATTCTTTTAGTGAAAAGAACATGCCTTTTTGAATCCTGTTCTTAGCATATCTAACTTCTTTCTTTTTCTTCCATGTAATTGAATTCTATCCAAAATGCATATGTGTGCATGTGTGTGTGTGTATCTGTGAGTGTGCATATGTGCACATGCATGTATTTTTGGGTTGGAAGATGGGCAAGCAATATCAATTATATTGACTGTACTTTATAATTCAAAACTATTTCTAGGCAAAGTGTTGGTTCCTATTTGTTTCTGACATTTATATAACTGTATGAGTTTCCTTGGGAGTTGCCATTTTCAATAAATCAGAATGATTGCTTTTATTTATAGAAGAAAGTTTAACACAATATAACATTAATCAAAACTTTCCAGCATGGATATTCCTTGTAAAATGTACCTATTTTATTGTTTAAATCTCAGTCTTTCACTGAAAACACATTGTCCATATTCTAGACAACATCTTTCTAGATGTATTCTACTTGAGGCATACATTTTTCCCCTCATCTTTTTTCAAATATAATAAAATATTTTTAAAAATTACTACACACATGTAAACTATATAAACAATGTAGCTCAAGAGGATTTCTTTTCACTCAAAAAAAAAAAAAATGAAGGCTAGAAGACCAGCAGGTAGCATATTGGATGCATCTGTCTTCTATTTGTATCTGATAACTAGGTCTCAATATCAAAGTAATAAATTCTGACCTCAATTGTACCATTAACATTATAGATGTTCAATATTTCCTTAATGAGTACAAATGATTGATTGAACACCTAGTTATAAGCTTAGGTAAGTGCAAAACTTTCAAGTAAAGAAATGCTTCTATACAAACCCCTTTCTTCTACTCCCAAGGGAGAAATCAAGAAACTCATGATGTAGACCTTTAAGAGATTAAACATTCTAACGTTACCGGTATGTGAAAAGTGAAAAATATCTGCAGCAAGTCAGACTAACACTGCTGCATGAGTTCTGTAGTGATCAACTTAGTTATTTTAGGAACTTCTAGGACTTAGCATGTTAGGAGGCACTCAATACTACAAGAATTCTTTTTCCATATAAATCTTAAATTTTTAGCCTCTGTTCTTTCCACCCTCAACAGTATTGGAATATGAACAAACAAACAAACAAACAAAAATATATCCTATTTAGAAAGGGAAAGAAGCATAGATCAAATACATGATTTAATTGAGACCACAACCATGCCTGTCCAGAATCAGGACTCCAAACTATGCCTTTTTGTTTTGGAATAATGCCTACCAAAAATGATAATAAAACCTGGTTACAAATTCAAGGTAAAATTGCACCTAATGACCACTGTTTCTTTACTAAAATTTTTCTCTCTCCCCCAGTGTTCGGAATTGGTGCATGTAGAGTCAGACCACAAAACACATTATGGCCCGTGATTCATTAAATGGTGCAATAGATTCAAGGAAAGATCACATTATAGTTGACAAGAGGCCGGCATCCACGAAGATGTGCACATCTGAATTCTGATGGTGCGCAAATGTCTCAGTGCCTTATTAATCTGCTTGGTCTCTGCTGTCTTTGAGACTGCGGCAGAGAAAAAAAATATATGATTGATTATGCTGCAGGATATGTGCTTTTTGCATTTCCTTTAACTATAAAGCAAGCATCATTTTAATTAAGCTGCTTCCAAGCAATTCAGGTGCTTCATAAAAATATAATGAAGCAATTAAGATGTATTACTTGTGAGCAAGATATCCTTCTCATTTGAAAATGTGAAAGTAAGTATTAGTTGTTTTTGGTTTTCTTTGTTCTCTTTTTTCCTCCTTTTGCTCCCTCAAAGCAGGAAGGCCATCGAAGTCCCCAAAAAAGAGCACTTGAATTTGGTGAAATATAATCTGGTTTATTAATTAACTTTCCTAAATTCAGCACAAAACCAAAGACAAGGAAATTATTAGTAGTACTATTCAAAATGTGCAAAATATATGGAGATGTTGCATTTGATGTCAGGGCTATGAAATTAATCCTCAAGAAAACATTTTTCTAAGGAAAGAAGCAGCTTTCCTAAGCTGTATATGGATGAAATTGAAACAATGATGCAAAAATGATATTTTACTTGAAAACTTTAAATTTTGAGAGATACATGAGGATGAAAATTCATGTTACTTGATGTTAATTCACTTTGGGTATAAGATTATGATCCATGTACACAATGATGTTCTCTCGGCTTCCGTAAAACAAATGAATTTTTATTTCCATTGCGCAATTATCATTTGTCAGTTTCTGTCCCTCATTTATTCGGTGAACCAGTGCTTATTGTACCTCGCAAGACATTAATTTCCAAAGATACAAAAGCAATGATTACACACTTCATTTTCCCATGAGCAGTTTATATTTTACTGTGAAGAACTACTAAAAACGAGGAAGCATTTTTTAAAAATAATAACAAATAATGATAGCTGCTAAATATTAAAATAATAAAATGTTTTTAAATAATAAAAACATTGTTTTCTCTCTAGGATGCTGGTCAAGATGGTTTGTTCTGAGAAACAAAAAGACACAGTCCTGGAGGAAATTATCTTTGTAGATTAGTTTGAAGAATGAGCAGGAAAAGTTGATGTTAAAATAGCGTGCAATAAAAAGGCATAATGTATAAAAGGAAATAATCTTTACTACATTTTTCGAATTTCACTATTATCACCTGTTTACCTTGTGTAAATGTCCTGCTGCATGTTTGGGCTATTTCCATCTCAATGGTAATAGATAGTTGCTCATGATTGCCAAGGTAAACCAGTTTTTTATTACATGTCTGAGGAAATGAAAACTGAAACAAATGCTGAGAACAATATAAAGCCGGAAATTAGCAACACTATCACTGATACAACAGATATTGCAGACGAGAAGATGGACATTATAGAGTTTCAATGAATTGGGTGGGATTTCAGAGATAGGAAGGAGGTGGCTGAGCAAGGATGGAAGGGTCCGAGTGGTCTAGCAACAGAACTCAGGCAGGAAAATGTAAAGGCGGGTAGGTAGATTTTTGGGCAAAATGGATAGATTGATACTTAGTACTTACATTGGCTTCTCTTTCTTGTTCTTATCTTTATTAGTATCTCAGCATGAATAATGGCTCCAAAACCTAATTTGAGCTGCTAATCACTATGTTCCATAATGCTTTACTTATAATTAATGTGGTAATATTTTGGTTAATTCCCTGGACATTTTCATGATAGGTGCAATTTTGTAAAGCAACTGAATAACAAAATAAATATCACAACTGCCTCTAGCTACCAATCTGGTCCTAATAGAATTGAATATCATGTTCTTGAATAACTTCCATGTGCCCTACTGCAAAAATATAACCAAAGTCAAGTTGAGATATTAGTAATTCTACTGCAAAAATTCTCTGAAGAACTATTTGTTACAAAACCATCAAGGGCAAGGTAATGTCCATTGGAGATTGGCAGGTATTCATGATCCTGGGATGGTAAAATGCCTGAGCTGCTAAGACCTGAGCTCCCTCTTGTGCACAAACAAAAGCACTGTAGAATATGCAGGTAGAGGGGGCACGGGAACTGTGAAGGGTCAGCAAGTGCTCTTTCTCGAATTTTAGTACTACAGGCTTTCTCATCCTACCGAGAGAACCTTTAATAGTGAAGGAGAGGCGTCAAGTGAAGAGAAAAAGTAGTCATAAAGAAACATTTTGTGTTTGCATGTGTGTGCAGGCATGTGTGTGTGAGAGAAGAGAGAGGGGAAGTGAGAGAAAGAGAGAAGTGTCTGGAAATGTCAAGGAGAAATTTCATCAAGAATAATGAGAAATGGCAGCATTAATATCTTACCTTGTTTCATTATGACCATTGTAGAAAATCGGAAACAAAGATTTTTTTTTCTTTTCAGATTTCTTCGGTGCTGCTGTCCTGTCCTTCAGTCCTTTACATCGACCTCCTTTATTAGTTCCCATTGAATTGATTCTAGATCATACGCATGGGGATATGCCAGTGTGAATGTACGTAAGCCACCCCTTCAAACTATTCAGCCAACTGTTACAAATCAGAAAAAGATTTTCAAGGTCTATGTAAAAGTGTTGGTAGCTTGATATTGACCACTAAGAATTTTTATTTTTATGTCACTCAGGCAAATATAAAGAACTGTAACTTTTTTTTCTTTCTTCATAGAGTTGGTTTAATAGCACACTTTGGGTATATATATGTATATACTACATATATGTGAAATATGATTAAAATAATGAATATTTTAATTTAGAAAATGCATTACTGTAAAAGAATCTGGTCATTAATCCCCCTCAATTAGACCTACTTACCTTCTTGTTAGCACCTGCCTTAGTCACTTTCTCATTGCTGGAACACAATAACTGACATCCACAACTGTTGGGAGGAAAGATTTAGTTAGCTCAGAGTTTTTGAAGGTCACAGTGCATTCACCGGGAGGGTGTGTGTGTGTGTGTGTGTGTGTGTGTGTGTGTGTGTGCTTCAAATGGCAGAGCTACATAGCAGGGCCAGAGTGCGAGAAAGAACTCTTCACAGCATGGCAGATGAGAGCCAAGTGAGAAAAGAAAAGCCATGCGAGCATGCTCCCTTCCAGCCTGGCCCCAACTCCCAACAGGACAGTATCCACAGGCACAGGAGGCTTCGGGGGTGGGGGGCACTCCAGATCCAAACCACAACGGCCACTTTCTGAAGCAGTTCTAGGAGTAGTCTCTTGGGTCTTCAGTTGCACTATAATGGCTACCTTGATATCCTGAGCTCATTCAAAATATTTGCCTTTCTCTTTAACTTGGGAGAAGAGACAAAAATCACAGGGTACCACATATAGTGAATAAAGTAGATGAGGGCACATTTTAGATTTTTTACAAGCCTATGTTTTTGTTGGAGGCCACTTGGCAGCAACATTCGCTGGATTTTTGATCGTGTCATATGAGGAGACTTACCAAAAAGAAATTTTCTGAGTTGTGTCAGAAAGTAGCAAAAGCACCGGGCCTGAAACAAGAGGGCATTACAAAAATGTACTTTATAATGAAATTATTTTAAAAATTAATATTCACTGTATGAATTGATCACACATCATATGCTTATATAGGGAGACATACACATTTAATCTTGTGTGTGTGTGTGTGTGTGTGTGTGTGTGTGTGTGTGTGTATGTGTGTATTTGTGATAAAAGACTTAGAGCAAATACTTCTCCCTCTTCCTTGGAGTTTCAAAACCTAAAATGTTAATTACTATGGAATAAGAAAAAAATACAGTATAAGATATTTCTATAGGTATATTGTGATAATAGCTAGGCAGTGAATGGAGAATTCACATTTAGAAGAAATGAGGTGTTAGAGTGTATTTTATTTATGATCTTGACCCTTAACAGCTAGTAGGATTTCAGTTTGGAGCTTTTGAAAGGAGGGAGAATTGGGAGCAGTCATCCACCTATCTGTCAGAGGGAAAACGAATAGCTCAGCAGTTAAAGCACTTGACTAGCAAGCACTAAGTAACTGAGTTCAATTCCTTGGCACCACTTTATCTAGGCCTGGTGGTTCACATCTATAATTTCAATACTCAGGAGGCTGAGGCAGGAGGACTGCCTTGCCTCGCATCCAGTCCAAAGCTGGCCAGGGTTACATAGTGAATGCAGATCCAGCCTGGACTGGAGAGTGAAAGTGAAGCCCTGGAGAGAGAGAGAGAGAGAGAGAGAGAGAGAGAGAGAGAGAGAGTTCATTAGCTGCACATCTGGCTGGAGTGTGCATGATATGATGTATGGTATATTTAATGATAGGCTTATGAGGTAGATAGAAGTTAGCTCCTATTATCGATGTAACAAGGTGATAACATTGTATAACCATGGGAATCCTTTGTCTTAAAAGAAGTAAAGCAGAAATCTGTGACTTTCCTAGGTGGCTGATATCATCATGCCATTTTTAAATTCATAAATCTGTTTCCTCAATTGTAAAATATTGATTGTATTACCTGCTTTATAATACTTCTAGAGAATTAACAAAATTGTTAGCTTTAGTCTAGAAAATAAGTTGCAAGCTTCAAATACTATGATGTACGAATAACTGACGTCTTTTGGGCACTCTGTGAGTTACTCTGTCCATTCTTTTAACTCTCAGGAAAGAACCATCTAGAAATGTTAACAGCATAGACAAAGCCTGGTGTCCTTACTCATTTAAGGAGTGAGCTTACTCCAATCAAAGCTCTGATTGATCCCTAATCTCATCAGCACAAAATGAAGCATGACAGAGAGTGTGTGGGAGGAAGATGAGAGTAATCATAGGCATAATGCTTCTCAATGGGAGGAAGACGCTTACGTAATAGAGTCCCCGTGACTTCAGGTGAGCTTGATGTTTCCTTCTGAAGTAACAGCATTTGAATTTATGTAGATTCTGGCCAATTAGATCAAAATATACATATGAAAAGGTAAACAGTGTTACATGAGGGTAGGTTTAATGCAGAAAGCTAGCTTTAGTTTTCATTTAAAACCATAGTGATATAGTTTGGAAAGCAGAATGTGAGAGAAATTTAATGTTGATAAAATCAGTGATATGGGAATTTTATTTGTCTCATTGAACTTAGCTTTCTTTTTTAATAAGGAGCTGCAATTTCTTGTAAATTTAATAGCACCATCATGGGTATAGATGATAAGAACAATGCATAGAGTGCCCTTACAGTGTGCACAGATCATCCCCTAAGTTTAGGTTTGGATTTGTTTATTGAGGGACTTCACACATACGGATAAGCTACCTGAGGGCAGGGACAGGTAGTAGGGCAATTGTTCAAAAACCAGGCCCAGGAACCCGACTCTGGCTTCAGTACTTGGCTGGCTGTTTATGAGCCTGATATGATTTCACATTATTGTGTCTAAATTTCTTCTTCTGGAAGAAAAAGAAAATGCTAGCATCTTCCAAACAGGGACATCTTAATGGTTCAATCAGAGTAGGTAAATGGAGACACAGTAAGAGCTACTCCATGAATGGTTACTGAGCGCTGGCACATTTTAGGCACGATCTAGGCACTTGGAACATATGCATGAATTAAAATAGATCTCTGCACTATTGATCTCCTGCTATATCAAGTTTTAATTAGCATTACCATTATTTGTGTTGCTGTACGTGCTCTTATGGAATAGCCAGACTGCCTGACTGGTAGATACTCAAAAGAATTATCGGTCAGAATGAATGTTAAGCTAACGTTGCGGTTAGGGCAATGAATGGCATGGCTGAATGAGCAGAAGAAAGGGCGATAGTTTAGAAAGTTAGAAAAGTCTATGTAACAGATTACACAGCACTGGATGAGGTCCTTACAATGACAGAAGACTCTCTGTTAGATCAGACACTTATTTGTTTATACAGACAAATACTACATGTGAGCCTTTTTCCCCCTTATGTCAAGAAATCTAGAGAAAAATTTACATTATGCATAAATGGTTGTGAAATTACGTCTTTCTTTTCATTTTATTGGTTTTTGAAATTTATCCAAACTATCAGGAATACATGCAAACGAGATACTGTATAACTTTTCCATCACAAAGACAAGAAGCAGAAGAATAGATAAAACTTCAAACTTTAAAATATATTCATGCTAGACATCTCAAGGCAGACATTTCAAGATGAATTAAGGAATTCTAGGTCATAGAGCTAAGTATGCCTAATATTATTAGGCAAAAAAGGAAACACTGCTAAATAGATCAATTCCATTAGGGACAAAAAGGAAAAGAAATTATACAAGTGATTTCACTTTAGAAAAATGACTATTAAAGCCAGTAGCCTGCCCGCTCACGTTCTTTCCCCCTTCAACTGCTGTTTCTGTTCCGTCAGCATTGTCAGTGCATGAGGCTTCTGTGCTGTGGACATAATTCTATTATGTGGCAGATAAAACAAGGGGTATGCATCAGATTATAAATAACTTAATTTTGCAAAGGAATTTTACATCTTAATCTGCTGGACTATCACTTTCACTTAGGCTCTGAAACAAAATTATGTTATTGTGTTCTGTGATATAATTTAATAACACACCCATAAGGAAATGTCAGGTCGCATTTGCAACAATCCAGGGGCCATTAAGCCAGATGGAAGGTCATTCTGTTTGAGGATTGTAAATGAACCTGTCCAAGAAAGTTTTGGTTAGGGACAGCCAAGGACTCATTATACAGTCAATTTACCCAACCGCTTGCAAGAACCATGCCAATGCCAAGGCTGCTCTGTCCTTTAAAGTTTGAAATGAATTTGAACATATAGGGATATTTTATTTTCATCATGCCAAATAGGAAACTGCTTTTGCACAAACAGTTATTTCCATATATTTCTTGGAAGATTAGAATAAAATTTAAGGTATTGTTTGAATGCATTTGTAATTTTTTTTTTTTTGGTTTTCTTTCTTTCTCATTTTTCTTTTTCCCCTTTTAAATTTTGCTTTTCCTTGGAAGAGAAACCTCCTCCTCCCCCATATACACAAGTGTCCAAACAACAGAACAGAAATGCACAAAGAAGTCCAGGCTTCTGAAAATTAAAAAATGCTCAATTAAATTAAGTATAATCTTTTATTTATCTCTCTAGTTCCTTCTTCCTAACACAAAGTTAAAAACTTCTGAATGAGAGATGTAGCTCAGTTGTAAAATGATCATCTACCAAACGTAAGGCCCTGAACTCAATTTCTCAGCACCACTTAAGCCAAGTGTGGTGGTTCACACCTGTAATCTCAGCACTCAGGAGACTAAGGCAGGTGGGTTGCCATGAGTTCAAGGCTGATGTGGGCTACATAGTGAGTTCAGGACCAGCCTGAACTACAAAGAAAGACTTTGCCTCAATAAACAAATAAACACTTTTGATTATTCATACTATCCACTTTAATGTGAATAGTATGCATAATGCAATATCGGTTTTTAATTGAAAATTTTTGTATGCGTTTAAAATATATATTGTAACACTCTAATGATGCTTTATTTATCTAATCAAGAAAATAATTATTTTATTAAGACGTTACCTTCCATTAAGTATATTTTCAGTTTAGAAAAAGGATAATAAATAATTTATCCGTAACTCACTATCTATGATAAATGTCAACCCTCGGTGTATTTACATCTTTCAAAGCATGCTACTGTACCGGCTCAGCCTTAGTGATTGTGTACACTGCCAGTCATCATTATTTGTGGATTTCAGTTCTTAAATTTCAAGTTTATTTATAACTTCAAAATCAGTGCTGGCTGTGCTTTTGCAGTCATTGCACACACGTGCAGAAGAGTGACACATTTGAACCAGGTCTTCTACACCTTCCCAGCAAAGGCAGAACAAGGCCTTTGTTGTCCCTGTTTCACACGAAGATGAGCAGAGGTGCAGGAAGGCTGGAGGACACACTGTGGGGAGAGGAGAGGAGTGTGGGTCCCAACCCTGGATTCATGTTACAGGGCTTCAGGCTTCTGAAGCTCATTTTTTTTTTTTCATTTACAAAATAAACAAAATAGAAACTTCTAGACTGAGTTGCTTTTCATTTTTTAGATTACAGTCTATGTGAGAAGAATGTTTATTAGCGATTTCCCCTGTAATAAGCTTGATACTTGCTAATTCAGTGTTTCCAAAGACTATAAACTTGACTATCATGAAAAATAAGAATCAACTACAGATGTATATTTTTACATCTATTATCAATTTTATTTATGCTATGCCATGGAGTGAGATCGATCTGAATATGTATTCCTATAGAGGATGAACATTTTATATATATTATGTATGTTTCAAATATTCATAAAATTGCTTTCCATATTATTTCGTGCATGAGCAATCATTTTACTTAGAATTCTTCTTGGGCTGGAGAAATAGCACAGCAGTTATAGCATTTCCTTAGCAAATCAAAGGCCCTGAGATCAATTCCCCAACACCCATGAACAAGGAAAGTATGGTGGCACATGACTGTGAATTCTTCTGCAAACAGACTTTTTCTTTGTTGTTGTTTTCCAGTTCTTTGTCAATCTTAACTGTAACGAATAAACTAATCTTCAGGAGCAGAATTTTTATCCTTGTGGAGTTATCATAGTATTTGGTCGTGGATTATGGCTATGGTCTTTCTCTGCTACCACTGTTTTTTCCACACATCAGAAGGAAGGAAACTAGACTCTTCTTTTGGTAGAGCACCCAAGCAGAAACCTGGGAGCCAGAGAACGTCCCTTGTACCAATGAGAGAGGAGAGGATAGGAAGTGCAGAGGCTTTCTGATATGTTCTAAGCAGAAGAAAGGGGATGGATGAGGAAGAGCCCTTTCTATTTTGAGATTTTAGAGCTGTGCTGGAGTAGATCATTTTCAGTCGTCCACACAACCCTAAGATGTAGGTCTGAGACAGCCAAGGAGAGAGAAGATGGCACAGGATATGAACCAGCCAGCTCACGCTATCAGACCTAGAAAAACACCCAGTAAGCAGAGGCACTTCATCTGAAATAGCCAAGAAAATGGGAAGACAATAATGGGCTTTGATCTGAGCCTTGGCATTTGATCCTGAGTTTAAATCTTAATTCTGAAAATGTTTGATTACTTGAACTTGAGAGTAATCTTTGGATTAAATATTAATTTTAAGATTCCCTTTATACTAATTTTAAAAGTGATTCTTTGTAAAGTGTGAGCTAATGCTGGAAGCCATGTACTGCTTTTGTCAAAAAGTGCTTAAAAGAGAATGTCTTATTTCAAGATGAGTTAGCCAAATATTTCATCTTGTTTCCTCATTTCACTCGTTCCACAAGGCAACTGAAAAGCGGAAGTTTGATGTAAAAGCAGCAAAGATTAATCTTTCTTCTTACTAGTAAGCTTGCTGTTTTTTTTTTCTTGATTCCCATTTTAGCCATTTGAGAGAGGTCACTAAATCATTCTAGATCAAATGCCTCTCGCAAAGTCTTACAGTGGAATAAGAAAGAATGGGATGATTAATAGATTGATAATGTCACCAAGACCTTGAAAACATAGTTTATGGATGCTATGCCTACAGAAAATGGAGACAAAACTGTGTAATCCAACTGTTATTTTGATCTGTTATGTGAGTTTTGTTTTAAAGAGATAAATAGATAAATGGAAAATTCCTTTCTAAATTACAAAAGTGAAACAGTGTGAATGTATTACTGAGAATATAACTATTACTGAGAATAAGATAATTATGTTCTTGGTTAATGATATTTTGTAACAGAAACAAGCAATACATTAAAATATGCTAAAGTTTACATAAATTCTATCTATATTTTATGAGGTTTGAACCCATGGGATTAAAAGGTGAATCTATTGAAAAATCAGTAGATGAAATAAAAAAAAACTTTATGTTCTTATCAATGATACTTGTTTTAAATCTACATAATGCCAAAGTTATTTCTTAACTGGAAGTTATTACTCCCTTCTTTCCTTCCTTCCTTCCTTCCTTCCTTCCTTCCTTCCTTCCTTCCTTCCTTCCTTTTCTTTCTTCTTTATTTCTGTGCTGGGTGTGGAAGCTATGGTCTTCATACTACATTACATCTCCAGCCTGTTTGTGTTTGATTTTGAGAAAATGTCTCACTAAGTATTTACACTGCCTAAACATGGCTCAACCTTGAGATCCTCCTGCCACAGCCTCCCAGATTGCTGGGATTTAACACATTCACCAACAGGCCCAGGTTGGTCTGTCTTAATACTTCAAAAAGGCAGGGTTCAACCAGAAAAGCAGAATCAGTATGTTGCTGAGGATAAACAAAATTTTAAGGCAAGCAATCAATTCAGGATCTTACAACTAGAGTCAAAATGTATAGCTTTTAGCCAATATTCTCTCAACTCAGGGAAAATCAAAACTCTCCTTTAATGATCTTGCAACCGACTATATCAGACCCACCTGGAATAATATATTTCTGATAAACTAAATTGGTTAAATAATTTAATTTCACCTGAAAAATTCTTGCAGGGTGACAACGATATTTACTTTGACCAACCAAGTGAAAGTAAATGCATGCTTTATGCATTGAAATACTAGATTCCTTCCAACTACTGATGCTTCCAAAAGAACTTTCCTTGCTGCTCAAACTAACTGGGTATATCAATCAGCTTTCCTGTTTCTGCACCCTAATCCCTATCCACAAATGAGACCCACAACTTAGAGGTGAAGAGATTTTAATAGGTTTATGATTTCATAGGTTACAGTCAAGGAAAAGTATTATGTGGCAAAGTTATTTTGTAGCAACGAGGAGCCAGGACACAGAGAGATAGTTTAATAAATGTACCCTGCGAAGGCATGCTTCCAGCTCCCAACCTCCAAAGATCCCCCATCTACAAGGAGCTCATTTAACTATGAACATCAATACCTTTTGAGTACAACACGCCCAAGATTAAATTGCATCTCCATAAGTTTCTTCATACAAGTTGATGAGAGTAACTGGCTCACTAAGAAAATATTACAGAGACAATTCTGGGAACTGTAGCACAGAGTAGCAAGTTTGACACCACAGTATCCATCACAGTAACCCTTCATCAGTTTGGCACTTACACACATCTCCTATAACTATACTGAATCTCCAGAGACAATAACAGAGTCATCCTGGCGTCTGATATTCCATCATATCTCATGGTCAACCAAAAATAAGTTAGTCTGTTTCCTAGAAAAGTAAATGAAGTCTTTGGGAGATTATTCTTCTTAAACATCTTATTATTAAAATACCAATACAATATGAAACTAAGAGAAAGGAAAAATAATATTTGGTTAACATATATAAGCATATTTATATCAAAATAAAGAAGAAATAAATAGAATTATCATAGTTCTCTTTTCTGAAAACATTCACATGGTTATACATGGTAAGTAGTAACCTTTTTCCTAACCGTTACACTTTTTTTTTGCCATCAGATCAGCAAACATCTTAGCTAGAAATGGTTCATTGCATAGTAGAATGACCCAAAATATCATTCCAGAGTATCTCAGCCAGTAGTGCTGCTGAAAATATAGTTTCACACAAGATGTGCATTTTTCTAATTTGAGGGATACGTTTTTTAAATGAGCATTCAGTTGCTATGTCCTATGTGATCAAAATCTGCTTATTTCTTTGCTTTTTCATAAATAAAGATAGTATTATAAGTCAATAAGCACCAAAATTGGCTTAATGTACTTCCTTAGATCTAGTGTTATTTATTATTATTGAAAAGTTACAAATAACCTAGTTATAGCCACCATTATTATTTAGCATATTTTCTCCTAACTTTATATGAACTCATATATTTCCATAAGTAAAATCATGAGTATAAATAATTTGTGCCCTATTTTTTCTCACGTTGCACACTAATACTTGTAAAAAATGAATATTTTAGGCAAAAGTGCCCTGTTCTTATTTTGCTGGGGACTGACACCAGAGTCTTTGCACTGATCTACATCCCCAGCTCATTTAAAAAAAAATGAGCCAAGGTCTTTCTAAGGTGCTTGCTTTGGTTAGCTGGGAAAGAATACCTGACATCCACAACTTTAGAGAGGAAAGAGTTATGTTAACAGTTTCAGAAGATCACTGTCTGTCTGTGGTTGGGTCGCCGGAAATGGTAGAATCATGTGGCAGGGCTGCAACTGAAACCAGAAAGATGAAGGTTCTCTTTTTTCCCCCATTTTATTGATATCTATGAATGTACATAAAATTTAAATTGAATATTAGTATTTTGTGCATATATATATAGCATCAAAATTACAATGCCTTCCTTTCTCCCTTTTTGACCCTCCCCCTACCCTCCTGCTCTCCACTAGCTCCCACCATCCTCCCAATTAAGTTCGATGAAGTGACTATGTTCTGGGTTTTATTCTGAGTTTTTTATATCAGAGAAAACATTCAAGATTTAACCTTTTGCACCTGATTCACTTCACTGACCATGATAGCATCAAGTTGCATCTATTTACCTACAAAAGCCTCAGAACTGTCATAACAGCACAACTAACAACAGCTAAAACGTGAGAGACACCAAGATACCCATCAACAGACCAATACACAAATTGTGGAGTGTGCACACAATGGAATACTGCTTATCTATAAGACAGAGATTCTCGTGGCATGGCAGAACAGAGGCACGTCTGTGCAGGAGGGCGGAGCTACTTCTTCAGGTCAACATCTAAGCATCCTCACCTTCTGGCTGGGCCCCATTTCTCAACAGTGTACAGTATCCATTGATGTGTGAGGCTCTGGGAACACTGTAGATCCAAACCATAGCTGTTTGCCGAGTTTGATCTTACACTTGGGATTCTTTTGCCTTGGGCTTCCAGAGTGTTGTTAGTATAGGTCTGTATCAATAGACCCAGCTACAAATTACCAAATTTTAAATAATTTTTATTGATTAATTTGCTGGTGTCTATAAAGTTTTATGAGAGTGAAGAATATGGTAAAGTGTACTGACCAATAAAAGAACAATCTTTATTACTGTTAGGAATCTGGCTCAAAGACTTTTATGAACACAAGCCATGTGAAGATTTTCCTTTGACAAAGTCATGACAACCCTGTGGCTAGAACAAGAACCACACAGTATACATTATTAAAATGTAACACAGCACACATCCATTTATTAATATGCACTTTAAATATAAAATTGTATTGATATGTTATAAATACAATAGCATTTGATAATAGAAATTAAGATGATATAAACATAAAATGCATTTGTAGTTTTTGTCTCTATATTATTACATTAAAATAGTATTAATGAAAGTAATAATAATTCTAATACTGAATAGGCTTTTAATAGCTTCTGAAATAGTAATTAATGGCCTTGTTCTAAGTTCATTTTATTTAAATATATTATTTTAATAGCTAGCACAGATAAAATAGGGTTTCTACAAAGGAATATAAATCCAAATGAAGGATTTTCATTACTGGCTACATTTACAAATCATGATATTATTCAAATCCCTTTTCCAAGCATAAAATGATTCAGGGAAACTAAATTTTCATTTTAAAAAAGAAATTGATCAGTTCTTTCATTTAAAAAAATAACTGACAGTATTGTGGTTTTTATATATGTGGTTAACAGGTTCATGACTTGCTAAAATAATTTCTATTAAACTGTACCAAAATTTTGAGAATTTAATTTTTAATTTTCATCTGTAGATAATATATATAAGGTTAGTATATTAATTTGAATAACAAATTATTTCATAATGGAAGCACTTCAAAACACTTCATTTTAAAATGTTCTGTCCACATCATGATATATATTTCAAAAAGAAGGATTTACTGTTAAAATATTCAATATTGCCTGTCTTAAATGAATAGGAAAGGGTTTTTTTTAGGAAAATTTATAAATTGGTTAGAACTTTAGTAAATACTTAACATTACAGAACAGTTATGAATATTTGATACTTTAAAGAATAACATACACTTCACTTTTTAAATGTCAAGAGCGTTTTAAGGATCTTTGCTATATGTTAGCTTCAAACGTTTCCTTTGTGGAAATGTTTTCCTGATTGCGCTGAATTTCATAACACTTATTTTCAAATTTTACCACTTTTAAAGTACGTTATTTTCATCAAGTTACTTATATTAAGTACATTCTGCAACACTTCAGTGTTTCCGGTTTCAATTTGTTTGCTGTGGAACTTTGCCTAGGAATGTGCCACTGAATGAATGCAACTGAGGTGCTAAGTCTGTAGCACAACATAATCTTTTAATCTAGTTTTAATCACATGAAAGCAGCTATTCTACAGTCTTATGATAACTGGTTTTCATAAATAAGTTATAACCAGGTGAAATTGTATTTTTCTTCAGATGCCTGCAAAAAATAATTCAAGTATGGTATAACCGAGGGAAAATACTAAAGCTAGCTTAATCCAAGTTCTGGAAAAGTTTAACTTCCCCCCCCACACACATTTTATTGATATTTATACATGCAAAATTAAAGGTTTACAATGAAGTTGAGCATTTTGTGCACATATGTATCTTGTCAAGGTGACAAGGGCTTTCCCACTCTCCTTTTGTCCCTCCCCCTACCCTACCTCTTTCCCCACCCTACTCTCCTGTTTGACTTTGTTTTTCATTTTAAGTTCCTTAAGAGTTGCGATCTGGGTCTCTTATATCAGAGAGACCATTCGATGTTTCACCTTCCACTTCTGACTCACTTCACTAAGCATGATGTTCTCAATTTTCTTCCATTTGCCTGCAAAAGCCTCCACGCTGTTGGACTTCATAGATGCATAGTATTCCATTGAGTATAAATGTCACAATTTCTGTATCCACTGGTCTGTTGATGGGTGTCTTGGTGACTTCCGTATTTTAGCTATTGTTAATTGTTCTGCTATGAATATGGGTATACAAATATCTCTGTTGTGTGTTGTTTTGGTTTCTTTTGGATATATTCCCAGGAGGGGTGTCGCTAGATCGAAGGGGATATTTATTTCTAGTCTTTTGAGAGATCTCCATACTGCTTTCCACAGTGGTTGTACAAATTTACACTCCCACCAGCAGTGCAGGAGGGTGCCTTTGTCCCCACAGCCTCGCCAGCACTGATTGCTATTTGACTTGTTGGAGCTAAACTTTTGTGGTGAGTAACAAAGCTCTCGCGCGACACAATTCTTTCTAATCAGTTTCTTCATATAGTCAGGAATGATGATTCTCCATTTTCCAACACTATTTACCAACAAAGAATGCATCTCAGTGTGTTGCCATATTTTTTCCATTTCTATTTTATTCATTTTTACCACATAAAGATGGGCAAATGATTCTTCATGGTTTATGGCTGATAGTTTTCCTTACATGGCATTCAACGTATTGCTTTTATAAAAAACTCAAAAAGTCTTGAAAAGTTTATTTTACTTGAATTTTATTTATAACGTATTTAGTGACATTTCAGAATGATGAAAACATTAATTAAAATGAGAGGTCTTATTTCCCAGTTGATTGGCATAAAAATTCATTACAGTAGTCATTAACTTACAATTTTGATTTTTTGTTTAATTCTTTAAAATTATGATTACTTATAATAATATTTATCATTCAGCATAGTATTTTTTCTGATGTTGATTAAGAGTAGTGACATAATATTCTTTAAAATGTCATTTTTGATGACAGGCTATGTTCATTTTTATAAATATGCCATTGTCTGCCATTCTAGTGTTTGCAAATGATTGCATTATTCTTAATGAACAGAAATCATAGTACAATAAAAATGAATGCCTTCAAATTTTAATTTCAGTACTAATTTCTTACTCTTCTTTTAGAGTAAATGGCAAGATATCTGAAGAGTTGTAGGAAATATTCCCAAATTATATTGCAAAAATATTATTCCAGTTTGTATTTCAGGCAGAAATGAATAAAATGGATTGTTTTTGTCAAATGTTCACGACTGTGATATATCTAGTCTTTAATTTTTTCCTAAACTAATATTTGAGAAAATCTTAAACTTCCCTTTTCTCTGGTTAGAGCAGTTTTGTTCTCTGTGCTATATTCAAATATTTATTATGAGAGGTTTCAGCCAGGCCCATTGGCACAGTCCTGTAATTCCAGTGCCTTGGGAAGCTGAGGCAGGAGGACCTCACCTTAAGTCAAGCTTTGGCAACTCGTTAACTTAGTAACGAGACCTTTTCTCTAAACCAAAATTCCTGAGGCTCAAAAATCAGAACCTCCCTGCCCCAGAAGAAATCTTAAGTTTGTATGAATATAATCTAACACTAACACTGTTTTTCTTGTAAGATAAGCAGTTTTCCTATGAGGTGAAAATTATTTTTTACCAACTGTTTAAAGGTGAAATAAAAAGTATGAAATAGAAATAAATACTCCAAAGATGATTACTATTAGCAATTCGACATAAATCATTGAGTATATATTCTGCATAGCATCTGAAACCACAATGCATCTACAATTTTGTCCCACCCATTTAAAACATATGATCCTATCCTCTGTATTTAAGAACTTCCGGAACTTTTGTTCCTATCTTAGTGAGACAGTCTAATTTTTAAGATAAATCATCTTACAAAGTTATAAACTTAAAAAATAATCTCTCCCTATATATATGTATTAGAGTTCTACAAGAGGAAGAAGTGACATAAACTATAAGAAAAAAAGATTTATTTGGAGGGCTTATAAGTCTGAGGAAAGAGATGTCAAGATGGTGGCCTGTACATGCAAAAGCTAGATTCTGGTGGCTGCTCAGCCTAAGGTAGAACACTAGAACTGCACAACAGCTGGTGAGATTCTGCTGCAGGATCTTGCTTGTTCAAAGAATGATGGCAGAGACCAGGGACTAAAATGAATCTGTAATGATTTGAGACATGAAGCAAGTTGATGTATCGCAAGTCGATGTCCATCAATAATCATGAAGGATAGAGCTCCCAGAGGGAAAGTTGTAACAATCTTTCTTATTCCATCCTTTTATATAGTTCAAGATCCCATTTGGGTCTCCCCCATCTGGGTGGGTATTCTTCTCTCATTCTCTGGCCCACAAATCACGCACACACATTCATAAGCTCTACCCTGGTTGGGTTTGCTAATCCACTCCAGTTGACATAATCTCCTTAATGGTCACAATAAGTGAAACGTGCATTGGGATACATTGTACTATCTATTAGATTCTTTTATTTAGACAAATGTTCACAGATATTTTTATCTCAAAATATAAAAATGTATTTTCGATGCTAGGAAGAAATCAAACATTTCTACAGTTCAGCTTTATCATGATTATTCATTCTATCAGTTTTTTTATGAATTGGCAATGTCCATGAATTTAAGTGTTTTGGATTTATATTTTGTTTTTGTTTAACTATTCACCAAGCTGAAGAGTTGAAGAAAAGGGATTTTTCTCTTTTTCATCCATGTTTATAAGTTTAATATGTATAGCGTTTTAAAAGAAACCAGAAAACCTCATTCAATTCAGTTCTAATTTTAATCCTGTTATTACTGAGCTGCAAATTCAGTGACAAGAATTATTTTCCACAGCTCAGCCTGATTGCCTCTTTATGTCATCTTCATAAATCATTACCTTAAAAATGTAAAGCAAGTAATCTACTAAATATTACAAGTGTCTTTCTATCCACATGTGCTGTACACCTGAATCTGTCTCTGGAATAGTGAAATTTTGAATTATTGCCGTTCCAAGCTTTTCCTAATTATTGCTCAATATTACAGTCTGCAGTTCAGAAAAATCTCATAAACTTCCTCAGAGTTCTATGCTGTGTATGTTTACATCACACTCACATGCTAGGCCTGCACTTTCCAATATGGTGGCTACCAGGCACATGTGGTTATTTAGGTTCTTGAAGCAATGCTATTCCAAACGGAGATATGCTGCAAATCTAAAATTCATAACCATCTCCTTAGACTTTTTTGACCACGGCTATTAGAAAATATTAAGCTATTAATACCTTCATGGTTCATATGACTTTCCACTGGTTGACACTACTTTGATGTGAAAAACTTTAAAACAAAGTACATTTTAACTGGGAAAGTCCACAGATAATTAGGTCTTGTTGCTTACATGAACAAACCCAAAGCAGCACACTGGAATTCAGGTGTTAGATCATGGTATCTCTGCAGAAAGTCATAACAAAGCCTTTCATGGCCCCTTCAAGGTAGCTGCTGATGCTACCAGCATGAGCTTTCTCTGCAGAGCAGCAATAAAGTTCTGGTTGATGATTTTCCCTGGAAGTTTCTGACAAATAGCACACCCTCTTGTTTACATTTTTGTGATTTAACGTCTCACTTAAATTACACAGGTGCACATAAATGTGCTCATTTGATCACAGTGATTCCACTGACACTGACATTAGTAAGTAACTCGATACAAGAAACAGGCTGGTTCTAAATTTACGACTCTCCTCCGTGGCCAATGAACTTGACTGACACTGTAGTGATTGGTAGTTATAGCTACTATCGCATCTTGGAAGGAACGACTGCTGAACACTTTCTTTAAATGGCTTTCTTTTATTATTTCTTTTATTAATTATATTTTTCTATACTTGACTATATTTTTTATATTCTAAAGGAATTTCTAGATAGCTACATTTGACAGTTACAGCCTATTTTTTTCCTATCTTTGTTTTACAATATTTCCTAGAGGAAGTATAATTTATGCTTTAAATTCATAACCAGTAATTTCGTTCCACATGGACTTCAAATATTTACTAATAAAAAAGAGTTTAACATTGAATTTTAAAACCTGTGGTAAAAAAAAAACATGAAAATATTAGTTAGGAAGACCTTGCCATGATGTCCTTTACTTACATCTCTGTATTAATATACAACAAGGCCTCTGCCTGAGTGTAGCACTGCGTATTAAGAAAAAGCCCCCATGCACAGGTGTTCCTGAGCTATAAAACTTAGTTGGTGAAATACAAAAATGAAATCAAATATGGTGATTTTTCCAACAGCAGTCTGGCACATCAAGACAAGATGGAATATTTAAAAAGAAGAGAGGAAGAGGGATGGAAGAAAGGAAGAAAGAAAGGAAGGAAGGCCATAAGAATATTACAATCACCATATGTACTTATTGAACTCCTGGCTGCCCTGTTTAATTCTTAAAATATCTCATTCTTATTTTACATACAGGAAGATAGAAGTGAAGAAATTTGACTGTGTTTACTCCAACAGCACAACCACTCGAATACCAGGCATTCAAGTGCGATTGCTTAATGCTGTTTCCAACATGGCAGTGTGGGAAAAGACAAGAAGGCAAACAGGTGTAAGTGGGCAAAATGATTTGTAGAAGCAAGAAGAGCCCTAACTATGAAGTCACCGCGCCATGAATGATTATAATCGTGACTGGGAACAACATAGGTGAAGCTAAAACATCCAAAAATATTAATTGTAGGTTAGCTGGTCTTTGTACTTCCTAAACATCATAAATTTTATCCTCCTACATATTCTGTTACAGGCATATTATTTTTATTAGCAATTTCCTCATTAGGCTAGTGCTTCCAAAAATTGAACAATTGCTCAAATGCAAATAAAAGTAGGCTTCATTGCAAAGAATTTCTGACTCCAAAATATGATCTGTGAACTACTGTGTTACGTTGCTTCCAAATTAACTGGTTGCTGCCACGAGGAATTACAAGAGTAAGCCCAAAGAATTAAGAAATATGAACATCCTTACTGCTTTAATCTTGACATTCAAAAAATTCTCCTGGGGTGAGTGTAAAAACTATAAAAAATTAATGTCTCTCATTTCCTGAAAAATACTGAGACAGGGATGAGTGATGGACGTTATGTTGGAGACATTCTATTGCAAGGCAATAAAAGCCAAGGGACGGGGACAGCGAGCCAGGTCAGAACAGAAATCATAGAACCAAGATAGATGACCCCGGGAGTCGTGACTACACAATGAGTCACAAAGAATGGTCACAATAACGAGTTTTGGAGCTGAGCTTCCAGAAATCCTGTAACCTGCGTCCAATCCTTTCTTTCGTGCTTTCTCCTATGCTTTTTCAAAATTTATTGCACAGTTGGAAAACAGCTCTGCATTTCAAGAATGTGTTTCTCTGGAGTGCAAAATGGTGGAAAAAGGAGCTAGGGAGTCCTGGTAGTGATTGGTTGAGCTCAGGGCACACAGGTAGTGGCTGGCTCAGGTAGAAGCAGGTGGTTAAGGACGTGAGCAAGAGTTTAGTAAAAAAAAAAAAAATAGTGAAATTCAGTAGATGATCCTATAACAGACGTGTCTAAGAAAATCACACAGGAGGCCGGAGTGCAAAAGCATCAAGCAACTGTCTTTTCTCCATCACCCCCTTCTTAATGTCTGTTCTTCATAAATCTGCCCCACTTTATATTTTGGTTATTTCTATAATCCCACACAAATGGGATCCTACAGTAAGTCACCATCAAAAATCAAATTTTTAACTCAGCGTATTTCTCGTATGTATCAATAATTTGCTCTGTATTTCTGAGTAGTAGTATAAGATATGGATGTATCACAAGGTTTTTCCCCATTATATTGCTATGTGGAAGTGCAAAACATAAAGTTTACATTGGCCTTGAGTATTTTGTGCACATGGATACAGTGGCAAAGTTATAAATCCTTCTCTTCTCTCTTTTCGACCCTTCCCCTCTCCCCTCCAGTTCTTATTATTCCTCACATTAAGTTCTATGAAATAATTGAGACCTGGGTTTCTCACATCAGAGTAACCATTCGATATTTCACCTTCTGCTTCTGACTCATTTCACTAAGCATGGTGGTTGCATTTATTTACCCACTAAAGCCTCCAACCTATCTGTCTTTATAGATGAGTAGTATTCCATTGTATCACAGGTTTCTTTGATCAGCCACCTGTAAAAAAATTGAGTTGCTTCCAATTTTCTGCCATCATAAATAAAATTTCTATAAACATTCATGTATGGGTTTGCTTTTATTTCGAGATAGATGCTTGAAGGTATGATTGCTAAGTAAGAATATTTGCATGTTTAGTTTTCTTCTTTTTATTATTTTTAGGTTGATGATAAGTAGTAGTATTTTCTTTAAGGAAGTGGTGCATTCTTTCTGATTACACACATTTATTTGTGTAGAGCTATTCATGGTGTTCTTTTTATCATTTAAATATTTCTTGGGTCCGCAGTATTCTCTAGTTTCTCCTGATACTGAGGTTTCCTACATTCTCCTTTTTCTTGTTAGAGGCTCGTCAATATTATAGATTTGTTCACAGAACCATCCCTTCCTCATAGGTTTTTCTCTGATGTTGTTCCATTTCAACTTCAAATACTCCTTCTCTTCTCGTTAGTAGTCCATTCGAATTGATTCATATTTAATTTGTGCTCCTTTTTCTAGGTTCCCAAAGTGGAAACACAGATTACTTATTTCACAGTTATTTCTAGTGTGTATGCCTCACACTGTCCTAGTGCTAGTCCACATTTTAAAGATGACATACTTTGATTTTCATTCAGTTTAATATAATTTTTGTTTCCCTTGAAACGTCTTCTTCCTTCTATGAATTATTTAGAGTATGTTTCTTTCCAGGTATTTAGAAATGTTCTCTTTTTCTGATTTTGCCTTTTAGTTTGATTCTACTCTGGTTAGAAAATAAGCTGAATAGTTATACTTTCTGCTTTTACATTAAGTTTGTTGAAGCAGTCTATGTGGTCAACATATTTTTCCCCATTTTATTGATACATATAAGTGCAAAATTTAAAGTTTACATTGACACTGAGTATTTTGTGCATATTATTAATTTTGGAATACCATAGACACTTGGAATGCCCGTGTTGCTGTTGAGAAGAATAATTCATTAGTGTTGAAGCAATATTATTCTGCAACAATATTCTTGAGGTCATCTGAATTCTTGGTGATTTGTCTCCTCTTTGTCGTTAAAGAAGGGAAGTTTACCATTCCAAATTCAATTTTCTATCTGCCTATCCTTTTAATTCTATCACTGTCTGCTTCACCTACCTTGTAGTTCTGTTATTTGGTGCATAATAACTTACAATTATTATGTTTATTTGGTAGATTAAGCTTTTTATAAACATATACCAGTTCTTTGTAGTTCCAGCAATTTTCTTTGCTTCAAAGTTTATTTTATCTGATATTAGGTATAGTTAGATACGAACTGCAAAAATCAAGGTAGAGGGGCCGATCGGTAGGAAAGAATGAGTAAAACTCTGGAGAGGAGCATTTGTCATTCATCTTGTCTATAAGTTAATTGAAAACTTTCCCAGGTCATGCAGGGTAATTCTGTTGCCTGGAAACCGGTCATTTTAACCAACCTAGCAGAACTAAGATGAGGGAAAGAAAAAGGGAGTAACAGTCCCCTCAAAGCAGCTTGGGACTTTTCCATGTCCAGCACAGGCACAATGAAAGGAATAACGTGTTCTTAACTGACTTCTCCCCATTATACCATTGTTAGCATGTCATGCAAAGGCACAGAAGTTCACAAATCTCATTTGAATAAATAAAGTGCATTATGGGAGCAGGCACACACAGACAAAAGAAAGGTACAACTTCGGGCCATCACTCTCAGGCATCACCAGGAGGGACTGGAGCAGAAAGGGAAGGAAGAGGATGGCGTAAGAATGAAAGCCTGATTCCATTCCTTGTCACCCCCACGCCCCTGGTGGCCCAGGCTTCCATGGCAGTGTCGGTTTCCATAAAGCTTTCTTGCTTAGCTTTCATTTTGCTTATTTGTGCTCTCTCAACTACCCAATTTCCCAGTGGGCCAAGCGAATCACTCCTCCCCTGACTGCAACAATCAGGCATCACTATTACGACAACCCCTCTCCACCGGTAATGTTAATATAAATTTCTACTAAATTTTTCAATAATGATTATATGATATATTTTTTCACCTTTTAATTTCATATTGCCTATGTATTATTATAGAGAGAAAAGTTCCAACTCCTGTTCCCTGGATCTCCACTCTGGACAGTGGGTAGAAGTGCTTTATTACCTGTTTGCGCTGCATCCTCTGACAGAAGTGAATAGAAGTCAGGGAACATAGCCTGGATATCAGTTGACCATGGGAAAAGTTCTACTGCCCTCTAAACCTCCTCCTGCACTTATATGATATGCAGTGGGAACAGGCACCACAGTACTACTGAAAGCAGTGAAGGCCCAGTCCTGTATCTGTTCTCACTGTCACTGAAGATCTCGTGGCATCATTGACCAAGGGGGTTGAAAGTCCCTTCTAGGTTTTTCTTTTTCTGAGTCAATTTAGAGATTACATCTTTTAAGGGGTGTAGTAGAGTTGGCAAAGGGAGGTAGTGTTTAGAGTATTGAGTTAAAAATTGTTGAAAGTAGAAGTCCAGTATCCCCTCTTGGTTCTTCTGCTTTATTTCAGGAATTACTTCATGTCTCTGTGTGGGGGGGGGGAGGGTGGGTGAGAGAGAGAGAGAAAGAGAGAGACAAAGAGAGAGAGAACTACAGCTATGCGCAAAGAGAGCCCATTGGTGAAGACATCATTTTAAGTCATAGCAATTCAGACTAACACTTGATGGCATGGAACTTTTTTCCCTTCTTTCCACGCTTCTACATTTCTGCTCTCCTGACCAGACCAAAAAACAGATAAACAAAAAACAAACAAACAAAGCATCTTATCTTTGTCATTTTTGCCTTGCTTTCCTCTCCCATCAACATGTGCATCTGGCTGGTTTCTTCATCTCTAAGTCTAGCTAAAGCAGAAAGTAACTAGAAGAAAAATTTCATCCTGCAGTTTCATGAATTTCAATGTCCCTATTTGGTCTGCTAGTCTTCTATGTGTTAAGAATTTTTACATTCATTCCATAGAAGGTCCAGAGCTTTAGTTTATGTGGGGGAAGGGATAGGAAAATGCACATGTAGTCAAACTTTTCTGAAGTCATCTTCTGTATCTAAGCTTTAAAATACTGGGTATTTACAAATAAAATATAGCTATTGATTGGAATGCATAATTAGCCTAAATATTCTATGGACTATAGTATATTATAGTACATAATGCATTTGTTAAATAATGGGAAAGCATATTCATACTGAATTGTGGCATAATATTAAAAATATTTATAGAATATTTTCTGTTTAGTTGGTTAGATGTACTTTACATGAATTGTTTAATACATCTTCTATGGCAGCCTTATATGGTTGAAATTTTTATTTTTTCGTTTTAAAAGTAAAAACAATGAGGCTTATAGGTGGTGAGTAGACTTCTTAGAGTCTTCTTTATAATCTACAAACATAAAAACATCCTTAGGATCAAGACATCAAGACAATTTAACTCAGAGTTGATGACTTAAGTCACTATGCTTGTACATACAGTTTATTTAACATGAACAGCTAATCTTCATTCCTGGATTTGGAAAGCTCATCTTCCCATAAGCACCTTTAAAAATGGAATCAAAGCTCGGCCTAAACGTTTTCTGCTTCTCCTGGACCTTCCCACTCTCTTTCATCTCTTGTTCAGTGACTCTTCATCTGCACCATGTCCAAGTTCAATATGTCAGTCTACTTGTGGCTTCTATTTCCCTGGGGATTCTTAAAGCATTGTAGGTCCCTCATTTTTATAGCCCCATTGTCTTGACACTTGACAAGTACATATTCAATGATCATTCAACAAGAACTGTGAAAAATTAGACAAGTGGATGGAATTATCTATCAAAATTTCACCCAGTTCAGAGCAAGCTTATACTATCGGAAGTCCAGGTATGACTGGAGAATACAATTACATAAATGTACAGTAATAATTTTTCTTTGTGCATTTACTATGACATTGAGAATTGAGGTAATACTGAATATGAGCATGTTCTCTTTGGTGCATCTGAGATCCATATGAGAGGCATTATAGTGAAGTGGAAAACACTGGAAAGCGTCCAAAAAATATTCTGAGGCTCAAATCTTTAGCTTTTCAATTCTAAGTCTATGAACTTAGTGTTATCATTTAAAATCTAGAAATTTAAAGCTCTTTATTTGGAAAGTGAGAGTGATTTCTACCTCATTTTAAATGTTAGGATTAAACGAGTTCACCATGTAGAAAATGGTTCATGCAAAGTAACTCCTCATCTGTTTTCTCCCAATTATCTTCCAATACTGAATTTTTAGGCCAAAAGCTGTTTACTATTGGAGGATTTCCTCTAAAGCCTGACAACAGTGACAACGACAACAGTATTTTTCAGTGGCATTACTCATAGTGGTTAGTGTTGCATTCTCCAGGCAGGAGTGTTAATGAAATTAAAATTTGGCCCTATTATTCACCTTACACTTTGAAATGATCTCCTTATTTTAACCCCTTGAATTCAGATCGCATTTTTGCATTTTTATTAAAAGTAGCCCACTTGCAGACAGACCTTTTCAGTTGACAAAGAAAATTATAAATATTTATGGAGTAAATCAGGATATTTTGATGTATGTGTACATTATGGAATGGTGGCATAAACTGCTTCACAGCATTATCTCACAAGCTTATCTTTTTCTGATCAGAACACCTAAAATCTATTCCCTTTGCAATGTACAAGTATCCAATACACCGTCATTATCTAGAGTTAACATGTCATAAACTGATCTCTTGAACTTATCTCTCACCCCCATCTAACAGCCTTTTTTTTTTTTTGGACACAGTTTCACTCTGTTCAGACTGTTCCAGACTGACTATGTAGCCTGGGCTGACCTCAAATGAAGGAAATCCTACTACCTCAGCCTCACAAGTCCTGGAATTCTACAAACTTTCTAACCATTGAGAAGCATCTCTCCAAATCTTCTTCTTGCCTAAGCAATTAGTAATTTTACTATTTGCTTCTATGAGTTCGACTTTTTTGTTTCATATATAACTGAGATTATGTGGTATTTGACTTTTTCACCTGACTTATTTTGCTTAATGTTAAGTCACCATCTTTGCATTTTTTCAAATTTTCTTTCCTGGAATCTGCCAGGTTTTCAGGATGAAGCCTCTGGAGGAGCTTGGGAGGGCTAACAGGCAGAGCCGATGGCAGGCACACATGCTTTTTGTGCTTGTCCATCTCCTACTTAGAGAAAGTGATTCCTCCCCTAATGCTAAGTGGCATTCGCGGTTCAAGCTTCTTTCTTGACAGAAGATTCACTTATCATATCAGTGATGACTGTTGCTTTTGCATTGACTTCAGGAGGTTTTTTTTTTTTTCTAGAAGTAATCTTTCTGAATAGATAATCAGCACTGGAGATAGAAAAGAGGAAAGGACAGATCTGAGGAACTTTTATTAGCATTATTCCTCTCTAAAATAAGGTAAGACTGACTTGACTGATGAGTAACCTCTCCTTGTGTGCCAGCAGAAGGCATAAAGGTCAGGAATAAAATAACTGGTACCACTTAAGCAGATAAAAATATATTTCACAGAGCAATTTCTAAGACCGAAGCACATATAATTCAAAACACTCAATGTATTTTTGCTTTGACAAATGTATTACAATTTCCAATTTTGTTTAAATATATAATATAAAACTAAAATCCCTGCCAGATATCAATGTTCATGAAGTATTTCATATACAACCTGTAAGAAGGCAAAGAATTTGCACGTGTCTCTTTTCGAAGAAACTCTAATAGTCGTGAACACAGTATCTGTTTCTCTCCAGAATTCATATGTTGGGTTCTTTACCTCTAAGGGACTTAACAGGTGATTAGGCCATAAGAATGGGGCCTTTGACAATGGGATTAGTGTACTTCTAGTGCCCTTAAGAAAGCACTCCAGTTCCCTACCGTCCTTCTACCATGGCAGCAAGATGGTGGTCAGCAAGGAAGAGGGCTCTCAGACACCAGGCCTGCTGACACCATGATTTTGAATTTTGTAGCCTCCAAAACCGTGAGAAAGAAATTTGTGCTTCCTATAAGCCATCTTTGCTCTTCAATGTTGCTATAGTAGACCTAACCAACTACATTTAATTTCTTTAAAAATATCCTACTTTGTGACATAAAATAGATTTCCAAGTGAGAAATATTAGGTCAGATATGACCGTTTGTCATTATGCAGATATAGTTGTTCAACAAGCCTAATTAACTTTCTTTCAAGACCATCTCCAGTTTTCTACTGATGCTTTCAATCTACAGAAAAACCCATTGAGCTCGAGAACTCGGCACCTCTTCCTTGAACTCTTAGAGTAGGATTGGTTCAGGATCATGCAGTTTTCCCCAGTAGGATTTTTTTTTCTTCTTCTTTTTTTTCTTTCAGCATTAGACATCTATTTATTTTAATCTCATTATTTAATTATTTTATCTGGTTATATGACAGTGTTTTGCAGAGTTGGCTTCACACAATAAAATGGGCATTCCCTAGCCTTTTATAAGTATATGAAATCAAGTTCACGCCTAATAGGATATTGCTACAAATAATATGAGTCAATTTTGGTGTGTTATTTAAGAGGACATGACAAGTTTTTTCTAGTTCTTTTCTTACTTTATACAAATCAGAATGACGATGTGAGGATAAGAAATAGAAGAACTACCTTTGAATCATAAGATAATACCCAGAATTCAGGATGGTGGGGCATCACTACGGAAAAACAAACAAACAAACAAACAAAAAAATGTTGAGTTCCTGTTAACTGAACAACCACTGTGAATCCTGAAACAGAAACTGTTCAAACTTCCTCTTATTCAAAGAACTGTTACACGGGGTCTGAGGTAGCTAAGTCAAATAATAGGAAAAATCATTTAAAAGTTTTTCTCATTTTTATTTCTCTGTGGAAGAAAAAATGCAGTTCGTGACGACTTCTGAGATACAAAAAGCTTTGTGATGCTGTTGTGTTTAACATCTAACATTTACAGAAAAGTCAAAACAATTTCCACAAAGGTCCCCATGATTTAATACTAAGTCCTTTGTCATTCTGGCCGTACTGCACCACACTCCGTCGCTGTCTTTTAGCCCTCTGAAATACTCGCATCCTAAATGCGCTGTGCACGTTACTTCTATCTGTTCGTAACCATGCTGTAAGATGTTGCTACTGGAATCTAACTTAGATGTCATCATCGTCAACTCAAAGTATGCAGTTGCTTCCTCTCTCTGAAGAGCGACAGTCAAAGCATTCACAGAAACCATTGCCTCAAGCGTCGTCTGATTTTGAGCGGGTGTACAGCTTACTCTACTGTCGTGCTAATTCTTTTCTATAGGAGCTTTACCATCTTTGGAGCTTGTGAAATAAACTAACTTCAGGGACCTTGTACTGTCAGCTTTCTTTCTTTTTTTTTTTGCGTAGAATGCTGTTGTATCTTTCCTACTATATCAATTTTTAAGTGAGGTTTTTTGGCCACAAAAATCTCAAAAGATATAATTGTGTTTCTCTGAACCAACTCAAGCACTTGTTTTACTTTCAATTTTTTTTTTTTTCAACATGTGTGGCTTTCTAATACCGTGTTGTTTATTTGTTTTATGGTTTCTTAGCTGTACTGCAGGTCAGGCTATCAGTACAATCACTTTCAACTCTTTTGTTCAATGCTTCTCATTCAGAACCTAGAAGAGTGCTAGCCACCTAATAAATATTCAATAAATATGTATTAATATTGGCTAACATTTCCATATTTATGATCATAGAAAATGACAACTCTATGAAGTTGTCTGTGAATGCATCTTTTCTCAACAAAAATAAACAAGGTACTTTCATAACACATGATTATTTGTGTATGTATATATATATAAGAAATTTATTATTCTTTTACTATCAGTAAATTTTAAAGCATATACAATTCTCAGTGAGATTCTTAACATATTTCACAATAGAACTCTAGGAAAAGGTTAATTTACTTCCCATCTGCTAATCTTTTACTCAGATTGTGAACGAGGGAGGTGGTCTGCATAGGGATCTTTTTGTGTGTTTTCACTATTGCTAGCTTCCCCAAGTCTGTGTGCCTTTCATGTTTGAAGTTCATCAAAAAATAAATCGATGTTGTTTGAATTTGACCAGAAAGTGGTATAAACCCATGTTGTCACTCTCTTCTTGATGTGAGGACAACAGGACAAGGAAGCATGGAGCGTCCAATGGCGTTGAATGTCCCATTAATCATTGTTTGGTAATCATTTATACATTCGATGTCACTATCTATATGCGTATGTACATACAAAATGTAGTAATATTTATTTCATCTTAAAATAATAGCATGCATATCTGTTGACATCTTGGGAGCTTCTTGGGAACAGAATTTCCTTTTTTTTTTTGTTACCCCAGGAAAAATGTGTCGTTTAGGTTTTTTTTAACTATAAATGACAGAAAGCATAGATGTAAAATGACTTGACAATTGAAATATTGGATAGACAGCATGTGTATAAAGACTCACACCTGAGCACTGCTATTCACAACCCAGGTTTTATCCTCACATGTACATTCCACCTGCATTAAGAATAGTCTTATACAGAAGCTGACTCGCCTGATAGCTATAGAACAACTACTGGTAACATTTAGATTAGTATGGTTCTTGTCCTAGTTCTCTAGGAAGGACAGCCAGATGCACTCATAAATGGAAAAGTGAATTTGTTAGATAAAGATACTTTCCAAGATGATAAAATAAACACACACCGTCTTCTGACAACTTTAAATCACAATTCAATCCATAAACCAGGGATGCCATAATCCACCTGATCAGTTTCTTTTTCCTTAGAGATAAAGATGACATAAAAACCTGAAAGAATTGGTGTTCCTTGACAGGAACAATGATTACTGTTGGAACAACCAGCATTAATTAAGCAATCATCAGTGTTCACCAAGGATATAGAAGAATTTAGTTCTATTTGTTGGATGAGTGCTCACTGAATGCCATTTGCTCTCAAAAGCTTGTAAATATTCAATTTGGGAGCTTGAAAAAATCATCAAACAAACAATATTGATATTGTGTGCAAGTCATTTTCAAAATTATCTTTGGCTTCCTGATAAATACTTCTATTTATTTTTCTTCAGGAACTAATATATATTATTTTAACACTTTTTTTATTTTTGCTTAGAACCTACTACAGCAAGTCACCAAATTAACATTTCTACCTACAAAATTCATTGTATACTTTTAGCTTGTCCTTTTGTAGTAAAGTAAATGAGTAGACCTATGTGAACACTCTGTCTTCCCCTAGGTTTTTGGATGAATTCTAAACAGTAGCCTTAATTTCCAATGACTTCCCTCATTTGAATCATCATGAAGGCCCTGTAATACCATGGTTAGGTATTTTTTTTTAAGGTATTATCACTTTGATACTTTCACAAAGGCTGTTTGTTCTTCTCGGTACTTAAAAGACAAAATACACAAAATAGATTTAAGAATGTGGGCTCTATGGTTATATTAACTACTTTTTCATTTTGGGGATTGAATACCTAACATCCACAAATTTAAGGAGAAAAGATTTGTTGTGGCTCGTGGTTTCAGAAAGTCACAATAAGCAGTTAGAACTGGTGGGTAGCTGGAACATGTTGGAATTGTTTGGTGGAATTAGAGACTAAGCCAGAGACAGAGCTTCTCACAGCATGGCCAAACAGAACCAAATCAAAGAGGAAAGGCAGAACTAGCACACCCCCTCCCAGGTCAAGAGTCAAGCATCAGCCACATTCATCCAGACCCCACTTCCCAATGGTACACAGTATCCATGAATATATGAGTCCTTTAAGGGACACTCCAGATCCAAATCACAGCGTTCCACCCCCAGCCCCCAAAAGACTCATGTTTACGTCTGCATGCAAAATGTGGTTAGACCTTCTCTAAGAGTTGTCAAAGTCTTAACACTCATCTGAGATGCAAGGCAAGCTCTCAGCTGAGAGGCCCCAGGACCCAAAGGCTTGGGTGGTCCCTTCCTACAACTCTGCTGCTGCTGAAACCACCATCTTCTCTCCTTTCAACTAGGTCTTCTCAATTTTCTCAGGTGATGATGCATGTTCCCAGCTTCTTCAAATTTTTGATGTCTCCAGTGCCCCTGGGGTTCTCCTATATAACTGCACACAGTGCCCTCCCAGGAACACAGTGCCTTGCCTCCAAGGCCTTCCTCTGAAATCTGGATAGGTGCCTCAGTGACCTTACAACTCTTGCACTGTGAAAACCTGTAAAATCAGGATTGCATGGACATTGCCAAGGCTCACCACCGACTTGAGCAGTAGCTTGACCTCATTGGACGAATACTATAGAAGACTCTGCATTCTTTTCTCTTTCTGGCCTTATAGATTACCATGAGTTGCTCTTCTCATAGCAAAATCTTTTGTTCTTCCACCTTTAAATTGATAAAAGGTGAAGTCTTGCTGAGTCCTGACACCCCTTCAAGAGGTCTTTTTCTATAGTTCTGATTGCAAGTATTTGGCTTCTTTTTATTGTTGGTCTTTCTAACTTTCCTGAGCTCAATTGCCTCACCAATGTAGGCCCTTTCAGTCTGGCAAAACTTCAAAGTTTCTTTATCATTTTTTTCTGCCATTTTCCCTGCCTTTTACTAAGCAATTGGCTAAAAGCTGTAAACAGTAGCCATGTAACAACATGAAATTTGGGCTGCCTTGAGATTTCCTCCAGCAGGTTAAACAGTCCATAACGCCTAATCTCAGTTTCAGGCAATATCTCTGGACAAGGGCAAAATTTGACAAACGTTCTGCCAAAGCCTGATACTCATGGTTTTCTGATCAGTTGCAACTACCGTCCTCCTTCCCATCTGAAACTTCTTGAGCCTGGCTTTCCCAGTCAATACTTCTATCAGCATTCTGCTTTTCTGAGCTTCAACAACAATTTCCCATCAATCTCGGGTTAGAGCACTCTAAGAATGTTTCAGTCTGTATCCTCAAAATTTTCCAAATTCTGCCCACAAACCAGTTCCAAAGGCTTTAAACCACATAATCAGTTAAAGTCACAGCAATAACCCCACTTCTCTGGGACTAATGCCTGTGTTAGTTTCATCCTCATTGCTGAGACAAATACGCAACTTTCACTACTTTATGGAAGGAAGATTTATTTTAGCTCACAATTTCAGAAGGTCATAATCTGTTCACTGGTGGGACGCTATCAAAAGGTGAAATCAGGAATGGAGCCAGAAATGGAGCTCCTAAAGGCATGGAAGAACAGAGCCGAATTGCAGAGGAAAGGTGGAGCTAGCACACATTCCTACAGGTCAGTCATCAAGCATCTGCCCCTTCCTGCCAGGCCTTACTTCCCAAAGGACACAGTATTCGTAAGTACATGAGGCTGTTGAGAGACACTCTAGACCCAAATCACAACACTGCTCTATCTAACTTGCTTGTTTTTTAATTATTTCTAACATAAATCCAGGCAGGTACCAATTGTGGCTTTCACCTAGAACTTACATTTCCTCTTCTCCACATATATATGGATACCACATTCTGGTTGATCCAAAGCTCTATGGAATTTTTGAGGATTCCTTGTCTTAATTCACACAAAGCATCCATTTTGAACTTGAATTTCTTAGAATTAATCATTAAATCCTAATTTATTCTCTTCTGTAACACCCACGATTAAGAAAAATAATCCTATAAAATTTTATATTTTCTACAAAAGAGATTGAAATTAAGGTATTTTCTGTGTATGTAAAATTAACCTATGAATTATCTACCAAAAATAATACAGGAGAATATCTTATAAGAAACACTCATTGTTCCTAAGTAGAACATTGATATATTTCAATATTAGAACACAGAAGGTCTCATAAAAATGAATGTTGGGGACTGAAATGCTTAGGTTTGAATGCAGATGATGATTCACTTGATTCCTTCACATGATTTCTTTAGTTATTCAATCTTTATGACTTCTTTTCTCACAATGGGTTGGAAATAGAGTTATTTATTGAATTCTTGATGATTAGAAATGAATGTTTTTTAGACAAAGTCGGTGCCTAGAACAAAAGAGGATTAGTTTTTCTTGAAACACAGCTATTACTATAGAAATTATAATCAAGATTATATCAAGTCCTTTTTAGAATTTATCAGAATTTTATTGCTTAGACCACAGAACATTCCATAGTAGAATACTTTAAATCCCAATCATAGATGCTGTCTCATAATAAGCTATGCAATGTTTACTCTAAGTAAAAAGTTATAACACAAATTATTTCAGTTTGATTGAAAAGCACATGACTGAAACAATGAAAACTACTAGTATAGTATTGTAGAAGTTTGGAAAATAAAGTCTGCAATAAATGCAATATCTTCCTGAAGTCTTCAGAGCATAGGTTCAGTAATGAACGGCACAAACAAACGAGAAACATTCTGAAACTTCTATTAACTGTGGATTAAGTGTAAGATTAAAAATATACCAGCAGCAAGTTATAAATTTTCATTAAGACAGTCACTCATCAAAAATTCAGCTTAGGTTTTAGCATAAACCTGTGAATAAAATCTGGCAACTATGACAACCAAATTCATGAAGTATTTGTTTTATAAAAAAGAGAGAGACCAAGACACAAACTTATAGACTTGTTTTTTTTTTGAGATGATCTCACTCTGTTATCCAGCCTGGTCTTGAACTCACTATGTAGCCCATTCTGGCCTCAAATTCTAAGCAATCCTTCTGCCTCAGCCTGCAGAGTGCTGAGATGAGAGGTGTGTGCCACCAGGCCCAGCTTATGTGGCTCTGGGTGAAGTCAGGGCCTTGTGTCTGTTAGGCAAACACTAACTGCTGAGCTTTGCCCCAGTCCCCAAACATCTTCATCCATCTGGAAATGGTGATCTTAATATTGCCTGTTTATTGAGGTCACTCAACATCAGAGTCTGTCTTGAGTTTTTTCTAAACAATATCTACTCCAAGATTCCTTGAATCAACTTATATCATCATTCTACAGAGGAAAAACTTGAGACTTGGCAATTTCAAGTGACTACACAGGTCCAACAAACAGCAGCTACTCTTTGGCTGGGAAATACTTTGCTTCTCAGGTCAGAAGATGGAAACAGCCTACGATAACCACATAGGTTAAGATGTGAAAATCAGCCACCAAACCAGATCAAATTTCTTACATTTTTTATTATATATACATTTCAGATATTCTATACACATTTCCTTTTTTTGTGATTTCTATCAGATCTTCAAAGATACCTTTCATAATTACACATAAGCTATTCTATCTCAAAGAAAATATAAAAGTAAAATAGAAATCGATTCCCCAACTGACTGAATTCTAAAACCAGAATGTTTTATGTTTAGTTTGACCATGAGTTCTGTGTGTGTGTGTGTGTGTGTGTGTGTGTGTGTGTGTGTGTGTGTGTGGAGGGTATACACACATGTGGTTGCATATATTTGTTCGATAAAAAAAGAAGCAGTTTTTGAGTAGTAGTAAGTTGCCAGATTAAGAAGAGTTGAGCAAGGACTTGGGTTTCCTAATGGAGCTAGGCTTTTTCTAAAAGACAAATAATAGCGAAGGCAGAAAAAATGAGGTAAAATGCGGAGGACGGTGTGCATGAAGGAGCAGAGCTAGACACAGCAATGCCCGACAAGTAGAACTTGGGCTGGAGCGAAGGGAATTCTGGCCGCCTCTTTGCTTTTGCCTTCTGTCCCTCTCCTCCTGCTATTAATAAATAGTTTCTATTCAAATGCAAAATCCTTTCGCAAAACAAATGGTATTTTTCACATTTGCTCTTTATTCTTTTTGCATTTAAATAGCACATATTCCTTGAATGTCTTTTTTTAAACTTCCTGGAATTAAGACCAAAGCCTGACATTTATTGCCATAAGTGATCCAAGTGCTACATTAGCATCTATTTATTAAAGATGATCTTTCACGTACAGTACAGCTAGGACATTTGCCCTAATTTACTGTACTAACATTTCCAATTTGGCTCTGAGTAGGGAGTTGTGCCAACAGCGCTCTGTCCTATGGTGAAATAGTGCCTAATCAGTATTTATGAATAGGGTTTTAGAAGTCACTAAAGAGCACAGGAAGAGATTTTACCTTCTTAAAGCACAAATATTGCTGAGCTCTGGGAATCTGTACAGCACATTAGGATGGAATCACTTTCCTTTTTTTTTTTCTTAAATTGCAGTTAAAAATGTGTAATGTAATACTGTCAGTAATTTAAATGGAGAGTACCTCTTTCTTTCAGACATTAATGCTATTTGTTAAACTTTGTAATTACTATGCAAATGAAGTGCTGTACTTAAAAAATGGCAGTGCCAAGAGTACAACAGAGAAAAACAGTTTGAAATTCAAACTAATACAAAATAACCTCCAAGCCTTGTGGAACTCAAATATTGTATTTTTTTCTTCCTTTGAATGTAACATTTGGGCAAAAGCAAGGAGGACTTGCCTTTGTTCTTAATGTGTTGATAGCAAAAGGCTTAGAGCCAGAGATTTGAAAGCTTCTGAGACACATTAGCTCCCTGATCTTCACAACAGGTGGCTGGTATTTTTATCCCTCTTTTAGAGATGAAGAAATTGAGTCCCAGAGATGCTTAACTCATTTGCTCAGGGTCACTTAAACCAGCCAGTGACAGCCAGGTAAGGATCTGTGTATTCCTGAGCTCAAGGCTGCTTGAAGAATCCCCAGATAGCAATCACTTGAAGAGAACTGAGTTAATGGCTCAAATTATGATTTCAGAATACTGAACACTGATTGAACTAGTGCAAACTAGTTTCATTTCATGCCAGGTAGATATTTTAGAGGGAAAGGAGTAAGTCTGGTTTTCTGAGAATTAGCCTCTGACAGGGCAGTGGCTGTGGGCTGCTGACTGCTCGGTGCCGGAGGAGAAAAAGCAGAGGGAAACACTGAGCAGCTTCTGTGCGTTTTTTCTTTGTTTTTTGTTTTTTCTGGTTTTGATTTGTTTTCCCAGTAGTCTACTGCTGTGCCTGACAGTATAGGAACTCAGAGACAGTTCTTGAGTTAAGAACTCAGTGAATTCATGACCATATGTTGTTTAAGAAATGTTCCCTTCCTCTGGTCTCTTTTCCTTGGAGCCCTTTCTCCTACTCTGACTTCTCAGACTCACAAAATAGACAAGCGAGTAACAACATGAAGTTTTCCTTCCTCTTTGAGTCTATTTTTCTGGGATGTATTCTTACTTAAACTCGAATCAACATAATATTCTTTCTATGCCTTTTCTTTAGAACCTGAGTTTTTTACCTGAAGATGACTTACAAAAATAAAAGAAACTTAAGAAGCCGAGTCTTTTGTTAAAAATGTGTTATCCTCTTAAAGTTACTATACCTGCATTTTAAACAGAAATCTATTAATACTTTAGCCAAAAGAATGAAGAAGCTAGCTCAGACTTTTATTTAGTATTTGTCAGGGACAGTGGAGGCCTGGTAATGAACAGAGATTTTGAGATTTGGTGAAAGACAATTCTGTAAGGATAGAAGATCAGACTTGTGAGTACCACTGAGAGCCAGAATGTGGGTATATAATGTGGGCTCGTCTACTGAGATTCCCTACCTCAATTTATCTTTGAGTTAGGAAAGGCCAGGCAAAAACCAAAGGCAAAGAAACAGAGATGATGTGATAAAAAGCGTCAGATGAAGATGTAACAACCTAAATTTACATGCAGTAATGGCCCTTGTCAAAGGGCATGGATGTCTCATGGCACTTTTGAGGAAGGTGGAGGTACAGACTGCCATCGAATGTTGTTGGTGACAGTAATTGTGTCTTTGTAAGCATAGTTCAGGGACATAATTATAGCTATGACCTTTGGGAAGTAATCTTATTCCTACTTTTTTCTGTCTTAATCTGAAGTCTTGCTATTGATTCTTAGAATTATCTAATATTATTTGAAATAATTGCAATAAATCAGAATCAGTTTTAATGGTTCACATCTATAAATCTATGAAGTAAGGTTTGCGCAGGATTTTTTGTTTAAGGGACTCTAGAGAAAATAAGAAACATTAGTACATTTGAAAAAGAATTTATATATTTGTTTAGAATCGTGGGTTTCCTCATTTATCAGTAGTATGATCTTGTTGGAAAAATTACTACGAATGGGAATAATACTATCCACTTTGAGGACCCATTGTAAAGGCTCAGGGAACTGTATAGTGAGGTTAGAGCTGTGACTGTCTGGCACACATGAACCAATGCTATGGTTTGGATCTGGAAGCCTGACTGAAAGGGATGGATGTTTGGGGCTTGATCTCAAAGAATTGAGTCAACTTGTCAAGATTAGTGGGGCACCCAGGGCAGAAATTTTATGTATGCGTTGCTGGCTTATGAGCCAAGAAGTGGGAGAACCACACCCACACCCACACCCACCCTGGATGTGGGGGCCCAACTGGAAGCTTGAAGGACGTGAAGGAGGGAAGAGGAAACATTATGATAGCTTCCTCCTAAGAAAGCGCGAACCTTTTCCAGACTTCGTTTTTGTTCCTTTGTCTTTCTAACTGTAACGAGTAAGCTGTTTTCTAGCCTTTGCAATGTGCTTCTAACAGTGTGAAGTCTTCTGAACTATGGGGCAAGTAAATCTTTCCTCCCTTAAATTATTTTATTTACATCTTTAATATCACAAGCATTTTTAATTTCAATAACAGTAATACATAGCACTTATTATATGACAGGCCATGGACTAAGAGCTTCCTTAGAAATAACTAACCCAAATAGTGCAGTAGCTGGAGATAGACATGTATTGAAATATGACTTATTGGGGCTTGGAAACCCAGCTACAAGAAAGAAGGAAGGGACCAGCCCTCCCAGTGAAGAGTTCCACATCTGCTAACTCATATCTCCCAGTAAAACCAACAGGATAAGCAAACATGGGATGATGCCCCACAAAGCCTTAGGGCACAAGAGAAGGCTCAAATAGGAATAGAAGAGGAACCAAACATCTGAAACTTTGAAAGGAGAATAAGCAATCTCAAAGAAGGACATAAATTAAAATCAAAAGACAACCTCTACAAGCTATTGGAAGAATTAAAAATCAAATCAAAATATAACTCATTCAAATTTTTGAAAAATCATACGATGGAATCAAGCTACAACCTCCTCAGTATGTTTACTGAGTTAAAAAAAAAGATAACTGAGGTAATTGAAGTGTTCAAGAATAGAAGTGATAAAACATCCGGTCTGACAAGTAAGGATACCAAAGCAAAGCTAGCAAGACTACAGGAGGAGCTAACAATAGTAAATATTTATACATCAAACAATGGCCTATGTCCCTTTACAAAAAGAAAGATACTGGACACAACGGAACAAATAGACTTCAATAGAATTTTGATTGGAGAATTTAACACTCTTCTACCAGGAAAACAAGTCAACTAGACAAAAAAAAAAAAATCAACAAAGACATAGCAGGCTTCATCAACATTATGTAAAATATAAAATTAATAGACGACTACAGAGTTTTTAAAATCAAACAGCAGAATATATATTCTTTTTGTCTTTAAATAGACCATATTCATGGTCACAAAATGTTTTTAATCAATACCAAAGAATACCACCGGATTTTTTGGCTCACAGTGGACTGACACCAGAGTCAAAAATAGAAATAGAAGATACTATACTAAAAAAGGCAGACTAAATAGTACACTACTTAGCAAACATCGCGTCAGAGAAGAAATTAGAGAATAATTTAAAAATTCTGATAGAGAAATGATAATGGAAGTACATCCCATTACAAGCTTTGAGACACAATGAAGGTTTTGTTATGAGGGAAACTCATTGCCATAAGTACACTTATAAAAAGAACTGTTCAATTCCAAATAAAAGGTCTGATGATGCAACTGTGGGCTCTACAACAGTATGGACAATCCAACTACAAATCTAATATATGGAAATAAATTAACAAATCAGAGTAGAAATTAATAAAATGGAAACTTAAAGAAAAGAACTATGAAACAAAATTTCTGATTCTTCAAGAAGATAAGCAAGTTTTATGAACTCCTATGTAAATTCACCAAAAGAAAGAGAAAAATCTACATCAATGCAATTGGAAACAAAACTGGTAAAATTATAACTGATAGCACCAAAATCTAAAGGATTATAAGAGAGTACTTTGAAAATTTATACTCCAGTACATTTGAAAACCTAAACAATAGAGACAAAATTTTAAGTAGTTACCACCTTCCAAAAATAAAGCAAAAAACCCCATGTGAATAGACCAATAACCAGTTATGAAATCACGGAAGTAATAAAAACGTTTTCAATTAACGAGTCCCCAGGACCTACCAAATTTGCAGCAGCATTCCACCAGAAGGTCAGAAAGATTTAATGCCAATACTCATCAAACTCTTCCAAGAATCTGAAAAGGAGGGAAAGTTGCTAAATTCATTCCTCAAAACCTCCATATCTTTGATATGAGAACCAGGCAAATACCCAATAAAATAAGAAAACTACAGTTTGATCTCCCTAATTAGCATAGATGTAAAAAATATTCAACATGGTACTTATAAACAGACATAACTAATCATACAAAAATTATACTTTTGGACCAACTGGGCATCATCTCAGGAATACAGAGATGGTTCAACATAAGCAAATCAATAAATGTAACAGATCACGATATTGCAAACATAAAAATTAGATGATCATCTCAATAGATGCTGAAAAGGCCTTTGAAAAAATTCAGCATCCATTTAAGATTTTTAAAAAGGACTTTGAATAAAATAGGGATAGAAAGTCTTTAATTTGACTAAAACTATCCACAACAAAACCTCTGACAACATCATTCTCAGTGGAAAAAGATTGAAAATATTCACTCCAAAGTTGGGAACAAACAAAATGTTCTCTGTCAGACCTTATGCTCGATATAGCAATTAAAATTTGGCCAAGAAATCAGGCATGAGAAAGAAATGCAAGGAATATAAATTCTCAGGAAAGAAGCTAAGGCATCTTTATTTGCAGATGACATAATACTCTACATTGAAAATCCAAAAAGTTGCATTAGAAGTCCCTTACAAATGATAAGCAATTCAGCAAAGTATCCTATTAGAAAATCAGCACTCATAAATCTACAGCTTTTCTACACGTCAATAACAAATTCAATTAGAAGGAAATGAAGAACTCAACCACATTTTCAAATGTAAAAATAAATAAATACTTAGGAATAAACCTTACCAAAAAGAGTAAAGAATTACTAAAGAGAAAACTACAGAAGCCTGAAGAAAAAGATTGAAGAGGACTTTATAAAATTAAACGACATCATTTGCGCCTAGAGAGGAAGAACCAATATTGTCAAAATGGTCATACTTCTAAAATTGTCACACTGGTTCAGTGAATTACCAAAGAAAATACTAACAATATTCTTCACCAACTTAGAAAAAAATCTAAAATTTATATGGAACCACAAAAGACTCAAAATTTCTAAAGCAATCCTGATAACTGGGGCAAAGTGGAAGTAATTATAATTTCAGGCTTCAAATATACTATAAAACAAGACTGGTTAAATCTATACGATATTGGAACAGAAACAGACAGATGAGTTAATGGAACAAAATTGAAGACACAGACGCACACTCAAGCACCATTAGCCATCTGATATGCAACAAAGGGTTCAAAAGCATTCAGGAGAGAAAAGACGGTATCTTGAACAGAGGGTATGGGAAAATTGGACATCCTTTAATGAAACTAGACCTATACTTCTCACCTTATACTAAAAATCAAATAAAAATGGATCAAAGATCTAGATAGCAAAAGAGAAACACTGAATCTACTGAAAGCTAACATACATAAAATGCTGGATGACATAAGGACAGGAAACCCTTTCATGAACAGCACCAGTTGCACAAGAAATAGTAGCAGCAGTCAACAAATGAGACTACATCAAATTAAAAAGCGTCTGCACAACAATGGAAAAAATCAACAGGGTGAAAGGACAGCTCACAGAATGGGAGAAACGTTTTGCCAGCTATGCCTCGGACAGAGGATTGATAGGTAGAATATATAAAGAACTCAAAATCACTTCAAAATAAGTGACTTTTTTAAGGAAGGGGCAAGTGAAATGAAAAAAAAAAAAAAATCCCAGAAGAGGAAGTGCAAAAAAAGCTAACAAGTTCACGAGAAAGTATTCAATGTCTCTGAGCACCAGAGAGGTGCAAATCAAAACTAGTCGAATTCCACCTCATTCTAGTGAGAATGGCTTGGCCTACACAAAGAACTTTAAAAACAACAATTGTTGGCAAGTCTGTGGGGAGAAGAAATGCTTCTACAATGATGCTAGTGCAATCTGGTTCAACCATTATGGAAAGCAGTTTGCAGATTCCTTAGAAAGCTGAGATTAAAAATCCCATTTATCTGAGCTATAACTCTCCTGGACATTTTCCCCAAAAGAACAAAAACTATTATAATGTAAAAATATATACATACCCATTTTTATAGCAGCACAATTCAAATAGCTAAATCCTGCAAACAGTCTACATGATCTTCACCTCTTCACCAGAGGAATGGAAAATGTGACAGTGGGAGTTAGAGGAGATGCGGAGGCCACAGGAGGGCAAAAGGGGGAGAGGAAGGGATTGTGATTTGGGCGGAATATATATATGTATGCTGGAATAATATATATACATATATTACTCAAATTCAGTGTAAACATTGTATAGCATATCTATTTGTCTATTAAATGAATGGGAAAAGTATAAAAAAGAAAATGTGATATATATACACAATGGAGTTGTATGCATCTATTAAAAAAGAAAGAAAAAATGAAAATAGCTATTTTATTAGACCCAGGGATACGTCTTCTTCTGGGTATCTTTCCAAGAGAATAAAAAGACCCATAACACAGAGAGAAATGCTGCACCGGTGTTTGTAGAAGCACAACTAAGAATAATTCAATCATGGAAGATGTCAAAATGATCATGGGTGTAATGTGTGTGTGTGTGTGTGTGTGTGTGTGTGTGTTACTCTGCCATAAAGACAAATATATCTGCATCATTTGTTTTTATTTTATTTTCCCCCCATTTTATTGATATGTATAAGTGCAAAATTTAAGTATTACAATGAAGTTGAGCATTTTGTGCACCTATGCATCTTGTCAAGGTGACAAGGACTGTAAGAAAATGGATACAGTTAAGATCATTGTGCATAATGAAGTGAATCAGACTCAAAACATTAAACATCGCATGCTTCTCTAACACAAGTAATTCACAGTATAATACAGTCGAGGGTGAGATGTTGGGAGGGAGGGGGTTGAAAGAGAGGGTCTAAGGGCAAGATAAGGGAATAGGTATAGAATGTAAAGTTGACACTACTTGTTTGTGCGCAAAATTCTCAAGTTTAATGCAACCATTGTGTATCTCAAATATATACTCATAAAATTGGACATAAAAAAGACTGGTGTGTCTAATAAGTGGCCTACAGGTTGTATATGCCATTGGAAACTTAATAGGGTAGCTCCCCAAGACTGTAAACTTTTGCATTATGTTATTTTAGAGACACTTTCATGACTGAATTATGAGGTGACCGAGGGAGGATTGTGTAGGTGACAACAGAATACTGTGTTTGGAAGTACACAGTGCAGTGATAACTTGAACCCCAGCACCTTACACACAATTTATAGAAACTTGCACACATCAACATTACAACTTCCCATGAGTACAGCACAGGCATTACTGATAATAGTATTTTAATCTACCTACATGTATGTAGATATGTGAAAGGCACGACTTCATTATTACTACAACAAAATATCCAGAGCCAGACTTAGTTTTGTCATGCTTTATTTCACTTCAACAGAATTAATTTAGCTGTTTAATGAAACACACTAAGAAGGAAATATTTGCTAGTTGGATTGGAAAAAGTTGCATCTATCTATCTATCTGTCTGTCTGTCTGTCTGCCTATCTATCTATTTCTGAGACTGGGTCTCACTCTGTAGTCCACACTAGTCCTGAACTCACAATATCCCAGGCTGGCTTTGAACTCATGATAATCCTTCTGCTTCAGCTAGGATTAAAGGTGTACACCACCACACTTGGTTTGTGTGTAGTAGGGTATCAAACCTGGAGTTTCAGGTTTGCTGGGTAAGTGCTCTAACCACTTAACTACACCCTCAGGCAGAACAATTGGGCTTCTTAAAGGGTATCTAACAAATAATAGGCGCTAAGATGAAGACTCTGAGCTATTGATTCATTTCTATTATTGCAGTGCTATAACCATCGTTCTCAGGGGGTGGAGGAGAAAGATGTTTTGTTCTTTTACTATGTTTCCTATGTAACCTTGATGACACTCTTTTTAAATATCACATGGAATTATTGGAGTCTCCGAAATTCAGAAATTTTCTAGTGTCTCTAAGTGTATGTCATTAGGAAAGTAATTTACGAAAAAAGAAAAAACCACACATTTTGTAGTACAAAGATCAACCCCAGGAGCCTTCACACTGAGCTATCCTTCCCAACCCATTTTTAGTTTTGATTATGAGACAGGGTACTGCAAAGTCACTAAACGGCCTGGACTGGGCTCCAACTTGAAATCTTCCTGTTTCAGCCGCCCTGAGTGCTGGGATTAGAGGCCTGGCCCAGCAGGCCCTGAGGAAGCCATTACCTCTTTAGGGCTCTACTCTCTTCTCTGCTAAAGCGAACGTTGTTTTCTCTCTCTCTACAGCTGCTATGGGAATTAAACGGAATGAAGTATATGAAGTCCTGAGCATACCTAGTTACTCTTGCTAAAATAGCTGCATTCACAGAGCGAGGTGCCTCCTCACTTTCAGCTCCATAAAATGCATATTCATGGAGAATCGGGTCACATTATTTCTGCACGACAAGTTTCTGCGGGGATGCGGGTTTGCCAGATTCACCAGCTGTCTTCAGGTCTTTACACTCCCGCGAGGTTTCTGAGTATTTCCCTGCCCTTTCTGTGGCTCCCCGGAGGGAGGCTCCCTAGGGGAGGAATCGGGGAAGGCGGATGCTCCATTAATTTTCTTGTTGGCGTTTTACAGCCAGTGGTGTGGATGACCCACGGGCGGTCAGGAGGGCAGACAGCTAGACGAAGCCTGAAGGCCTCCGCAGAGCATTTGCACTACCGGAGCACAGCGGACGACAACATGTTAAGCATTCCTGAGAGTTAACACAGACAGTTCCCAGCGAGGACGGTGGTGCTGGCTGAATGCAGCCAGTGGGAGAAAGAAAACACAAGAGGGGAAGAGCAGAAGGCATTAGGCCGAATTCCAGCACATTCCTGGGTCAAGTTGATGTTTTTCATAATAAAATACTAATTTAAAATTTTAAAACGGTATAACACTATAGGATATTTCAAAAATGTAATAATTATATACGTGTCTCTCATCCTTAAAACAAAACAGTGTTTCTTTTAATTTTGCACCTTTTCTAGTATTTATCTTTAGGGATTGAAATGGCCAAAGAAATTTTACCTTTTCTTTTTCAAATGCTGCAATTTTCACATAAATTTTATTACTATGACTTTCATTGGCTTGAATGGGTTTACTAATGAAATAAAGGTCTATTATTTTTAAAATCAAATATTAAGAGTTGGACAATTTGATTGCTTTCATATATTTCTTATGCTAAACAATTCTTAAAAGCGCAGGTTTTAAATGACTATGGCATATTTTGTGTTTTGGAGAACTTCTTGAAGATAAAATCCTCAAAATCATTTTAGTTAATCCAAAGGCTGGAATATTTTTAATGTATAGTAAATATAACGTGAAGAGATTATTACAGTTTTCTAATGTTCATGGGTTTTTTTTGAAATTATTTGGAAATAAATAAAATGCTATAAGTCACCAAAGTACTTTTTAATATTAAAGATGTAGCAAGTATATACTGTTCATCTTATACAGGTAGACTACAGCATAGAACATGTGTGTAATGTGCTTGAGGTGGACATTCAGTATAATATTTTAAAGACATGTCAAGTAGCCATTGGTTTCATTTAAGTTAGTTTCACTCCTCGCAGGTCATTCGTTCTCAGGATGCCAGTTGCTGTCTCACCATGCACTACAAAAACCAAAATTGGTATTCTGGAGACATTTTCTTCTCAACAGACCTTTGAAGATTGGAAAAACATTCATCTGTGTTCTTGGTTCCCTAAAATATTAACTAATACACAAATACATAATGTACAAAAACACAGCTTGGGAAAATCAGTCCAAAATGGTTGTTATTTAGAAACTCATATTTAGTTAGCTTATTTATGTTTGTTTTCATTACAAAGTAGCTTTATTCTTCTTGTTAGGTCATGCACTTAAATTTTCCACATCAGAAAAACAGTTTAGGAATTAATAAGGAAGCATTATTTTTCGGAATGATCTCCATTTGATCACTATCATGGAGATCATTAAAAATGTAACTGCTTCAGACAATATCTTGTTTCTTATTATATGATAGAGACTGGCACATTGTCACAAGCTTCAGTCCTCTGTGACCTCCAGCAAGTCCCTTTCCTGCTGTTATTCAGTATCCTCCAAATTTTGCTGCTGAAAACATTTTTAGCATAATAGGATCACTTATCATTACGATACAGGGCTTCTCTTCACAGAATTTTCTCTCAGTTATACAAATATGTTTCTATCATAGAAAGGAAGAATCTTTTGATTGAAGATGATTTTTGGCTATGAAATCTTGCTAAGTAATTTATTGTGACTTCAAAATTTGGACAGATAATTATTAATCTATAGATATAATTTCAAAGAAATGGAATATGTAAGTTTATTTCATAAAGCTCCCAAAATAATATTGATTGCCCAATTTTTGGAAAGTTTTTACTTTGAGATTACATAGCAGTTTTCTCTAAGAAGAACTTGATTGAAAAAATTGGTTGTAATGTACTTTCCTGGCCTTTACAGGAATGTTTTGATCAAATCAATACTTACATGGTGCTTCTGTTTTTCTAAATATTCTCGCTAATATATTTAAACATATTTCACCTAATTTTCTTTGTCCATTGACAAATAAACTCTTGTCTTCAGAAATACTCAAATATGTCCTGCTCTATCGGATTAGATTTTCTTTGAGAACTTCTTCAATGATTCTGAAATGATTCATTTCCTAATGATCTGGAAGAGAACCTACCAACCTATCTGGGCAATAATCTTGTCTTCAGGTCTAGAAACCAAGTGATTCAGAAAAGTCCAGTAAAAGCATCGTATTGCATAGCAGTGAGTTCCTCTATAACTTGTCATTCAGATTGCTGATTATCTTATTTTTCTGTGACATAATATGAAGTTAGTACAAAGTTACTTTCCCTTCTATACTTCATTCCTCCTTTAGCCATTTAGGAAAATGTTGAAAAGCAGCTTCAGTGTGTCAGGCCTGGAACTTACTCAAATCTGTGTCTCAAAACTTGACTTTCAAATATGTGATAGTGTTATTTAGTGATCATTAGTATTTTGTGTTCTTCTATGTGTAGATCTCCCATATTTTGAATTTCTAAAACAACCAATAGAAAAACTCAGTAATCTAGAGAAATAAAGTTTGATTGACTTCAGTAAGAGAGAATATTGCTCGGTAATATTCTAATAGTGTGCTGTAAAGAGGAAGTCATTGGAGAATGTTGTAGGGTTTTAGAAATAGAGCTAGATGATTTTAAGATGTATTTTAAAAAACAAACTAGGTAAGATTGGGATGAGGTTGTGACATAATAGTTTTGTGTTCATGAATGTCGCAAAGTGAAGATCTTAAACCTGGTTTTCATAGCACGCTGTTAGATTTGATAAACAAATATTTTCATCTAATAAGCAATCATTTCTCTCAAGGACACATATTTTTTTGCATCAAGTAATCTTGTGCATTTTTTTTCATATTGTCTAACTCAAGGATAGAAAGTGAGCCTCAACACATGGATAGAGAATTGATTTCATTTCTTTCTTCAGCCTGCACTCCAAGCTTTGTGTGGCTTGCATTTGCTAGGGACTTGGTGCTCGTGTTGACAGGTGCCACTAGTAGGTGGATGCTTGAAAGGCAGTATATGCCCACCTTATTCTCCTTTTATTTCTCTACATTGCTCAGGATGCTGTAGCAATAATGACGACTCTATCAGCCTGAATCTCAGAGATAATTGTGTAACGCTGAGCAGAAATTCTAATCAATCTATCATCCGTATGTGATTTGTTTAGGAAAAAAATATATATTGCTGTTTTTAAGTAAGTAAAATAGAGCTTTTTAGTCTCTTCAGAATCAAATAGATATTAGGTGTATGCCTGATAAATATCTGATGGATAAATGATGAACAAATGAGTGGAAAACATCTGTTGATACATTAACATTAAGTCTTCTCTGTTTTCTATTTAAATCTCATATAGATGTGTCCCATTTTAATAAACCTGGACTATGAAATTCTGAACCTACAATTTCTGATAAAGACATAACTATCAATAGTATGAAACATTCCTCTCCTCTCAAATTCATTTAAAATAATAAATCCTTAGCCTTCCATTTAAGTGTTTATGATATACCAAAAAGCATGATTATGCCCAAATTTATCCCCTCTCCAGGATTCATTAACAACAGGTTATCAATCTAATGGTTATTTCCTCTTTAAAAAATAACTATAGAGCAATTTTTGGTGTTATGCAGGGTATAGCATTTTCCACAAAAATTCTGTAGGTAGTCTTTGGGAGGGTAATTGAGGTAACTAATTCATTGATGATTTATGTTTAAAGTAAGTGAAAGTTCTCTCTCCTTTTGGAATGGCGATCTTATCATTTATATGGCATTCTAATATTACTGAAAATTATTTCCATAATTATATGCCAGGTTAATATCTGTATCAGTCTAAATTCATTAATTATAATACTGCAATAAAAGATTGGCTGGAATTTTTTGAGCATTATTTATATCTTTGTCAGCATATGCTTTAGCTATTCATGACATAACCAGCGCAATGGTTTGTCATCTAGAATTGTTTGCTGGACAGGTAGGCACTATTTATGATGAGAAAAGAAAAGATAGAGAAAAATATGTAGCCAGGGTAAAGGAATGGCTTCAGGGCCATCTGTTAATGTCCTCGTGTACACAATGGTTAGGCGTTTTAGGTGAGCCTATATGAAAGCGTAAGATCACATAACTCATTTTTCTATAGTACTTCTGGCTTTCAGAAGTTATAACTCATTTGTGAGTTTAATCCTTGGTAAGAAATGGTAATCAGGTAAACCTCAAAATAAATCTGCTATAAACCACAGTCTGTTATACCACCCTGTTCATTGCCGCATCTCCATACTGAGCACCCCAAGTCACGCATTTTCATTCAAACATTAGCTACATTTGTAATTATGGTTATTAAAGATAGTGGAAGAAGCGGAGTCTGTTACAGTATAAAAACGCGAGCTGGAGAGTTCCATATAGCCAATATAAAACTACAACGTAGAGTCCTTGTTGTGTTCAAATGAATGCACGCCATGCAGCCTGCTGCCTTTAAACCCTTAGATACCTATAAAAAAATGGCATATGTGAAATGTGGACTTAATGAATTTATTAGAAAGAGCCCACTTGTTGTGGTACCTTTGTATCTACATGTAAGTACACCCCATTAATCTGATGAGTTGCTGAAATTAAAAATTCTTCTAACAGTTTGACTAGAATTAGAAGACAAAAGCCTATTTCAAGGTGTAAGAAAGTCATGTAGTCAAACATATTCAGACCCTGTTTGTTCCATATACAGCACTGATTTTGAAGAAAATACACTTCATGCTCAATAAGAAAAAATTACCTCAGTTTGCTTATTTATCTTTGGTGTTTAAGTAAGGAAATAGAAACCCAGAGAGAGACTTAATTTTAAGATTTGTTGTTTGGGCATTAGATATTTTGAGAAACATTAGCTTTCTGTATTTACCTGATGCATCAACTTCCTCAAAGGCAGGTATGATATTTGTATCAAACGCCACAGCAATCCTGAGATGAACTTTCTGTTGTTTTCAGAATACTCTGGGCTTTGCATAAAGCACAGTCCTGTGAAATCCCTCCACAGGCTATCAGTGTGTCTGCAACCCCGTGTTGTGCTGTAGTCAATACAGGTCCTAAAACTCACCAAAACCAAAAGGTCTCTTGCACTAGGGAGGTATGTTTGTATGTTTTTTAACACTCTTTTTTTTTCCCCAGTGGGTTCTAAGGACAATTCAGATGCTTGCAGAGACAGCTACTGGTGCAGGTCAACCCCACCGTAGGTCAAGAGGTATTTTACTATCTGTTTCCAGGGAAGCCTCTCTTCTCTCCACACCACCCCTCACTGTATGTAAGCAATGTCTTTACTGAAAGGTAAGATAAGCACTCATGAATAGGGGAAAGGCTGGAATCTGATTCCATCTGATGACTTTATTCCATCCTTGCCACGTGAGAGAATGATATTGGTAGTGACAATGAAAGTTGCTGGAAGCCTCCCAAGAGTGACCAAGGCAAAAGGTACTTGATTCAAATGATATTCCTAACTTGTTTTTGTGAATCGTTCAACACTTGAGAAAGTAGCAAGGACACATGGTTTTGAAAACTGAAAGGTCTCATGGTATTTGAAAGTAGAAAAATAAATTATGAAAGAAAAACAGAGAGAACTACTTCCATCAAAGTTACAAGCAATTTATCATGTGTTAGTGATTTTTCCTGTTTTTCTGACTTTCCATCTATTGCTGAATTCACCCAAAGGCAGGATTAGTTCCTCTTGCTTAATTCTTTCTTCATTGATGCAAAGCAAATAGAATCCACAATCTATGTTGCCACACAAAAATCTGTATTTATGACAATTTTGACTCATATTAGGAAATGTCTTTTCTTGTATTTCATTATATTTTCTCAGTTTTCTGGGAAAATTTTCAGTATACACACACACACACACACACACACACACACACAAACATATTCACTGTACGTGGAAACTTGTCAGACATTTCTGCATCATTTTAAATATTTTAAATACAATGCTCAAGGTAATTTGTTATTTATCATCTTGGAGCTCTAACTCAAAGAAATTGTTTTGACATATTGGTTCTGTAATACAGAATATCTTTTTATAAAGGAATCATATCTCTTTCTAGTTAGAAGGTCACTAGAAACAATTACCTTTTCTAACAGCTTCAAATGAAATGTAATAGAATTTTAAAATAGATTTATGGAAAGAAACTCATGTTTTGTTTTTGTTTTTGTTTTTCATTGAAACAACCACTGTTGAGATCCCTGCTCTCAGTACTAGAGATCTCCTTGTGAACCCCCTTCACTCAGAATTTATTCTGTCTTCAACAATAATTTGATAGTAGTTTTTATCAATTTTGATTCCTGTTTCTTATTTTGACGGGATATCTGATAAGCTTTCTACATGGGGCTTCAACACAATGTTTGCCTCTGGTTTTAATATGACATTTTTAAAAATAGGTAAGACCACTAAAAACTAATATTAGCTATTTTGTATTGAGTGACTACTAAAGGTCGCTCTTGCTGTTTGCCACAGATATTTGTGGTTTTATACATCTGAGAGGCTATGTGGGTTTTATAAGACATATTTTTATATTTCTTTAATAAGGAAAGGGAACTCTGAGATTTTAGAGAAATTACACAAACTTATGTGACTATTTAGATAGTGAAGCTGAGATTTGAATCTAAATATATTCAACCCCATACACCAAGCTTTTGTCGTGACAAATCACAATGCTGCCTCAAAATGATATTTTCTTTCGATAATATGTGAAATCTAAGCATTAAAATAAGATTCCATTTTTCTGAAAATGCTCATATGGAAAATAATTTGAAGCCATATTCACATCTCAAAAGATGAATTATTATTCCTTTTTAAAAATCATTAATAAATTGAATTAAAAATAAAAAAACATAAATTCAATGTTTGGAAGATATAGCAGAACACTGATTTATTCAATGGCAAAATCTTTAGTGTTAAGCTCCTTTTTCTTTATTCATAACTTTATATTATACTGCAAAATTTCCTCAAGCAGTTCACTTCTTTGATTTACTAATAAATATGATTTTTTTAACCCAATCCATTTTAGAAGTTGTAGTCCTTTGATTTCTATAGCATCCTTTGTGAAGTCTGGTATTAATTCTGCTGGTCTATTGTTTTATATTCATTTTGACTTAGAGCTGCTCTACAGAGTTTTGACCAAGTGTTTCCTTTCACAAGGTGAAGTATAAAGTAGGTAAGTATGGGGACAAACTTCAACCTGCTTTTGTGACAATTCTCAGGTAGATAACTGTTCGAACGCGGTTCAAATAGGAGGAGCAACTGTCCTAGCAGTTAGGTGGTCTCTATTCCCACTTTTTTCTGTTTTGTTTTATGGTATAATTATCAGCAGTTTGTATGCCAATAATATAATCAACTGGTTAAATAAAATGGTTCTTTAAAAATCAACAATTTTATGACTAAGTTTTGCTCAGTGATTAGAACACTTGCCTAAGAAGCGTGAATACTTGGGGTTGGTCCCCAGAATTACATGAGGTCTTAGTGTGGTGCTGCAGGCCTATAATCCCAGAGCTCATGAGGCTGAGGCAGAAGGGTTATTGTGAGTTTGAGACCAGCCCGGGCTACATAGTGAGTTCAGGACCAGTGTACTCTACAGAGTGAGATCCTGTCAAAAAAAATTAGCAATATTAAAGTGATGTTCTTCCTCTAACATTCTCATATTCAGAATGAAAAATCTCACCCTCAGTCCTGGTTCTGAGGAACTTCAATAAAACCAGAGCTGCAAAGCCTGAACCTGTATATGCAAATTTTCAGGTGCTTGTTCTGTCCTTTCTGTAAATTGAAATGCTTCTTCAGTGTTGGCAGAGTTGTGAATAAACAGTTTTCCTTCAATTTTTTTTTTTTTTGGCGTTTTCTCTTACTATTGAAAGCAGGCAAGGAAAACAAATCCAGATTGCTGGGACCCAAATTCAGGCCCTGGGCCACCCTCTTAAGCAACTTCAGTATCCAACACAACATCACAGTGGCATGTTCATTGCGCATATTTCCCCTGTGATCTTCAGTCCTCTAAGGGTGCAGCTAAAGGGTTATGAGGCCAGAACGTTCCTAACGCCTATGGCAAAATCTTGGGGGATCCAAATGCTGATACACATGTTAGGTCTCTGAGGTCATTCACTACTTGCCAAAGGAAGTCACTCAGACAAGGCTAACCCAAGGAAAAGGGGAGAGTCCGTTACCACACACTGCACACAGAGGAAAAGAAAGTAACTTATAAACATGAACATGAGCAGTGACAACCTATGGCAGCTACTGTTATCCTGTTGTTTTGTGTATTCAATGTTCAAATGGGAGAAAAATATACATCACAGGACTACTATGGAAGCTACATAAAGTAATAACGTTGCTCTGACTGGCAACATTAGACACAGTAGTTGTTGGCATGAAGGGATTGTTTTCTTGTAGCAACAAAAAATTTACCTGAAATTAAAATCAAAATAAAGTACCACATTTCATTAAAAATTTACCTGAAAAATAAAAAAAAACCTGAAATTAAAATCAAAATAAATTGCCACATTTAATTATAAAATATCTAAATAAAACACTGCGATATGTAGAAACTCCTTAAATGTTATATATATATATATATATATATATATATATATATATATATATATATAATTTTTCTTTAGTGTGTCTTTCTTCCCCCTCCACATGACAGTTCACATTAGTAAATTTATCATCCTTTTAAATTTGAAAAATGCAGGTCACATAGGTTAACAACGTTTTGCTAGAACATCTTTAAATATTCTAATTTTATTCTAAGGGAATTGGAAACTACTTAAATAGGAACGTTTTTTTTCTCATAAAAGCACGTGTGAAAGAGCGGCCAGGGAAGAGGCCTTTGTAGGTTCCAAGACCAGAACATTCTTAACAAATATTTTCACTAATAATAAATTCCTTTTCGTAGAATTAGGTATATCATAAGTACTCGGTTCAGGCAATTTAATCATGAATTTCTTAGTGGAAATACTTAAGTATTTCTAGGTTGGCATATAGACTGTCATTTGCCTCTCTGTTCAATATCCCTTTCCTTCTCTTCCCTCATACAATTTGCATTTCCTTTCTCACAGTTGTTTTTAGGAATATTTCCTGGAGATTTTTAGAACATGTGATATTTAATATGGTATTCATTTTGCTTACATAAAAGATACTCTGGCAGAAAAACGATGGATATGTACCACTGCTTTTATAATAGCTTTTCTATGCACCAGCAAGTTCTGACAGGCAACATTAGACACAGCAGTTGTTGGCATTAAGGGATTGTTTTCTTATAGCAACAAAAAATTTACTGGAAATTAAAATAAAAATAAATTGCCACATAATCATTTTACATAGTGGTGTTTTAATCAATGTTTAGCTATATATCAGTTCTTGTTTACAAAAGTACGCAACCCAAGACATTTCATGGTAACAATAGTTAAGAATATGGGCCTTTGAATTTAGACTATACTGGGGGGAGTACCAGATGTGTGACTCTGGAAACCTTATATCCTATGTCAATACCGGGATTTGTATATGTTAAGGAATTTGACTGCACTACATTCTTTGCATGATTAATAATGGATTAAGAAGAATAAGAGCTTGATGTAGTCTATGAGCGAACTCAATGAGATATTACAACACACGCAGTCACAGTATTATAAAGACTCAAAAAAGTTACAATCATGTTTATAGTAATGTAAAATATTATATTTCCTCCACTTTTCTAAACTTTCAGATGGACCCTGTAGAGATAGATTAACAAGGAAAAACAACCAATTTCGTTAACATACGCATCACTTAGGTAACACATTCAAGTATCCAGGGATGAGTAACTTGACTAGATGGGGTAGACGCAAGCTTCAATTGCTTCTATGTCGTCTTTAACAAAGAGGAAGACACGTGTAAAAATAAAAGAGGAGCAGTTTAATAGGACAAGGACAGATGATTGTAGATACCCTCAGCTACTTACAACAGGAGACAAAGACACGTTAGTCATGTATGTCATGTAGATTTCTCAAGTGCAATCTGAAGACCTAGAAAGGTCTAAAATCGACTCCACAAATTAGCTTTTATCATTTCTAGCAGAAAAAAGCCATCTCTGATCATTTATATGCTGCCTTAAGGCAAATGTGAGTGGAAGGGAACCTTTCTTGCCTCTCCTTTTTTTCTTTTCTCTCTCTCTCTCTCTCTCTCTCTCTCTCTCTCTCTCTCTCTCTCTTGTTTTATGGGTTTTTTTTTTTTTTGATTCAAAGATTTGCTCTGTAGTGCTGGCTGGTCCTGAACTCACTGTATAGCCCGGAATGGCCTCATATTTGTGACAATTCTCCTGACTCAGCTTCTCAAGTGGTGAGACTATAAGCATGCACTACCACACCCCGCTTTTGATGTGCTGGAGAATTAAACCCAAGGCTTGTGCTTGTAGCAAGCATTATAACCACTGAGTTATGCATCCAGCCCTTGTCTAATCTTTTCAATTGTCTTTAAATTCAAAGTAATTTTCACAATTAGATGGCATATTGTAAGGTGACATTATAATGTATGATAAATAATGCATAATTGTATATAATACATAGTGTATACTATATAATCTTCCTTTATATATCATGCAGAATATATGAAGCTGAAGTATTTCATATTTTATGTCATATGAAAACATATCTCTTAAAATTAATGACAGATGTCAATTAATATTCTTTAAAGAAGTAAACTTTAGAAATTCTGGATAAAAATGGCAGCAGTAAACTCAGGTACCAGGCATGTTAGACTTTATGGAACATAAGATCTTAGGGAATAATGAACATGAACAATAATTTAATCTAAACAACTACCTCTGTCCTTTTAAAAAATTCAATTCCTGATTCTGCTGTTGTAGCAGCATAGAAAACAAGGACATGTGTAAATGAACGAGCTTTGGCTGCCATCCAACAAAGTCTTATTTATAAACACTGAAATTTAAATTTCATTTAATTTTATATGCTGCAGAAAGGATATTAATGTTCCTTATAATTCCTAAATTATTTTAAAATGCACCAAAAAAAAAAAAAAAATCCTTAGCCCAGTAGTAGGCCTGGTTTGTTGCAGAAGCTGTAGTTTCTCCACTTATCAATTAAAATATTGTATTAATGTGGATCCTTTTCTTCTGCTTCTTATACTTTTATTTGGTTTTTTTTTGCTTAAATTTTGTTTTCTTGCATTTCACTTAAAATGCTTCTTTAACAATTATATGTGCATGCACTTCCCAAGTACATATACAGATTTTTAATATTTTGAGTATGATTATTTTATTTTGAGGTGAAAAAGGATGCTGTGTTATCACTGAAAGGAGACCTTTTTAGAATTAGAAATAGGTAGGCCACACACCTAATCGACTTAGACACCAAAATAAAAATCATTACAAAAACCTTTCTAAAATGCTTAATTATATTATTTCTTAATATTTTATGGTGTCATTTAAAAAATTAACTCAAGTCTGTGAAATTTAGTAGAAATTTTTCTTTTAGTTGAGAGAAAGGCTAATAATGCAAGTGGCAACATAGACACAGCCTAAAGCAGTACTACTCCCCAAGTTTTGCCATGAATCAGAGGAAAGAAAGCAAAGGTTTCATTTACCCATCTTCCCCTGTGCTTCTGTGGACCACTTCCAGGTCTTAAAGACATTTTGAAGACCTCAGGATCCAAGGTTGTGGAAAATATTTTGATATTGAATCATAACCTTTCTGTAAAATAGCAATTCTTTAGTTTTTTTTTTTTGTAGTAGCAAAAAGCTACAACTTGATTCTTTTAACATTAAGAATTAGGATAGCATTTGTGAAATTCAATGTTGAGAAGGATGATTTAATAAGGTTTTGAACATATAGATTCTTTGGACCTAATGCAAGAGAGTTTTGTTTCAGTAATTCTACAATGAGATAAAAATATTTAAATAATTAGTAGGGACCTACAGATGACGCAGATATTACCAGGAGCATCTGAAGGACCACTTAGAAGATGTTCTGTATTTATATATAAGCCTTGTTAGAGATTATGCTCTCCGGAGTTCTTTGCTGACATTCTTTTATATCAACATATGTATGATTCCTTATTATTTGGAAGCATACACTTTGTTATTAATTTGTAATTTCACAAATAACTACTGGCTTAGCTGTTTGGCATTTTCTAGACTAAACAGATATTCTACAAGTATATAGAAAGCTGCAATTTTTACCTAGTTTCCCCAACATTTAGCATCAATTGTAGGAAAGTCTGTGTTGTTGACATATATACATATATATTTACATAGCTGTAGTGACATTCTCAGTATTGCCAGATGCTTACTATTTTTTCAAAGCAATTCATACTAAAGAAAAATGAAACAAAACCTGCCATCTCCCTATAAACTCTCTGGATATCCACGTATATTTGTACCTCTATTATTTGTTCTTTCAAAAGTTATCTGAAGTAAACACAATAATTCCCCTCCTAAAGATACACAGTTTAATGTCTACACTAGGTGAATATATTATGGTACATAGTTAAACATCGATAAGGTCACAAATAGCATTAAGGTTTTAGTCAGCTGATGTTGAAATGTTTACTGTGGATCATCCTAGTGGGCCTAATATAATCACAACATAACTGGAATGGAGAAGAATGATGAAGGAGGCTCAGCACCAGAGAAAACAACTGGTTATTGCAGACTTTAGAGACTGTAGGTGTCCGGAGTCAAGTAATGTGAACAACTAGAAAACAGAAAGAGCTATAAAAATTGAGTCAAACCAACAAATTATCTAATATATTTAAGTTACTTTTCATATAAAATAATCACCAGGTTTTGGAAGATTTAAATAGTTCAGATATAAATTGCTTTAAAAATTACAATGTTGTGTTCAATGTATGTGAAATCTACAAAAACATTTCATGGTAGCAATGAGTTTAGAGGCAAGAAAAACAAAATGATAATTCTAAATCTTTTGGAGTAGTATACAGTTTGAAGAAAACACACATTTGGGTAAATCTAAGATTTTAGTATCTCCCTACAGAGTTGTGAATCAATCATGAAAAATATACTGAGAGACAGATGATAAATTTTGATATTATTTGACGAATAAGGCAGGTTCTGTTTCCTAGTTGAAAGATCTTTCCTGATATTATTTCATGTAGGTAAATATTTAACAAGAGAGACAACTCCTAAAGTCTCCGATGAATTACTAGATTAGATTCTCGTCACTCAGTTTCAAACAGCACTGTTTCCATTCATTTTATACTATAAATTATTATTAATTTATAGTTTTTTTGATTTTTTCAGAAAGGAACCAATATTTCAAACCATGGGACACATCTCTGATCTTTATGTGTAATTTCATGTCAGAATTGACAGTTTCCAAGTAAATGAGTGAATGAATCTATTTTAGTAAAGAACAGAAAATTTTTGCCTCACATGAACTCCCATAAAGGACAAAGGTGACATCATATTAATCACAGTTTTTTTTAATTTGTGTTTCATGTTTGCTTTATCAACACACCAAGCATTCCATATCTAGTTAAAAGCCAGACACTAAACATTTTTTTCAAGAAATTTTCAAATAATATATTTATAACATTTAACGTATTGTTTTCCCCTCACAGTTTACAATAAATAGAAGATTGTTAGTTCTTATGACACATTATGTCTGTGTTTTTAGGAAAGTCCCAGAATTTCCTTTTGACTCTACCTCTGAAATGTTCTTTACTCAATTATTACCACATTAAATGTCAATTTTTTTTCAATTATCTCAATGGAATGTAGAAATATCTTCATCACTGGCTTAAAAACTTATTGAATCAGGGCTTTAAAAGGGCAGAGAATGCGCAGATGCACAATAAAAGTTTAAAGAGCAGGACCTGACATTTTTGGAATACCCTTAGCGGGTATTAACTAGAGTTCTAAAGGGGGGACTCGCTCTTACGTCCACTTCTTATCCACTGTGTTATGACTGGCAACTCGGAAGAACCCTGAGGACTTCATTGTGACTGACCCGGTGATATGATGTCATTGGCATCTACTCTTTCCTTTTACACTTTCAACGTATCAGCTCTTTTAAAGGATTTCAATTTTCCATGCAGCAATGCATAGTGTGCATTTCCAAAGTCTCCAAGAAAACTGTCAACAAAGACAAATACGAAAAATGGCTGATTTTTTAAAAACCGGATGTAAGCAAACTTAGAGAAAAAAATTTTCGGAAAATTTAGGATGAGTACACTTGTAGTCATTTGCCAAAAATATAAAATCTGGGATTTGAACATCTGATACAAATATTTTTCTTAATAAATTATATAATACCACACTATTTTCTCTCTGAAGATTACGATATTGCTTTAGGAACTACTACCCTTAGACCTTAGACTATATTTTGATACTTATTGTAAAGATATTTTGAATACCTTAATTGGCAAATTCTATCTTAATATATACAATTATATAGGAACACTTTTTCTGTTTTTTGGATTAAAAAACCCATATATCTTAAATTTTATTTATGTACTTTATCTTTTTATGGTCTTATGGAACCTATAAATCACTTTTGATTTTGTTTTATGCTTCTTTTTCATGTTTGCTGCCAGAAAGCTCAGAGCAAGACTTGTGGTTTATATCCATCAATTCTACCACTCTGTCTCACTGGATGAGTTTTTCACACCCCATATTTTCTGGCCATAAAAAAAATTGTATAGAAAATTCAGAAGTGAGCTGGTCAAATATTTTTCCTAAAATGAATGCTTAACAAAAAAGTGAAAACACAGATGAAGAAATATCTCCCAAATTGGTTCTGCCAAGTGCTTACCGAGACTCTATTTACACAACTTCAAAGATGAGAAGAATCTTAAGAAAAAATGTTCATTTTGTTATGAAGAAACATTTAACTACATTCTGCTCTTACACCTGAATTAATTTCTGTGTCCCTTTTCAATCTCAAGGACTAAAGACGAAGCTTAAGTCTGTCAGGTTTCTACTGTTTTCTTCTTTTTCCCGTTATTTAGAAATGATTACTTTTGTTGCTTAATTGGTGATTTACTGAGCCAGGCCTTACTGAATCATACAACATGTTAAGATATAGAAACATTCGTAAAATTATATATGTGATATGCAGTGGTTATGTTTCACTTGCATAATTTGTGTATATATATATATATATATATATATATATATATATATATATATGTGTGTGTGTGTGTGTGTGTGTGTGTGTGTGTGTGTGTGTATATATTACAATCCTTTCTCCTTCCCCTCTTTGGCCCTTAAGGGCTTTATTTTTCAGACTAAGAATTATAGAAAGAAGTAAACATTGAAACTTGAATAAGTTGGTTATGTATATAACATATAGATCATTTAGATTTTTACATTTGCAAAAATAACCTCTCTATTTGCTTCGAATAGGAAATGCTATCAGCTAATGCTCATGCGGGATAACTAATGAACCGTGTGTTACCGGGAGGTGGGGACTGGATGGAAGGGGCAGATGATTGGGGTTTGGCCAGGGAAGATTGTTTTAAATTGTTGAGACTGGGGATTATCTAGGGCTCATATTTTGGGTGTTTGTTGTTGTCTTGTGGGCCAGGAAGCAAGGAAGGGGCACCCATCTTGGCGGGGGTGCCGGGGGCGGGGGGGCTGGCAACTTGAAGTAACTAAAGGAAGGAAGGAAGGAAGAAGAAACATTTTGCAGCTTCTTCCAGGAAAGCTCTACCCTTTTCCCGATCTCCAGACTCAGCTTGACTCCTGCTTCCCTTGGTTTCAGTTTGTGAGGTCCTGAGCAGCTCCAAAGCCTCTGCCATGGGCCTTCACCATTGCCAGCTGCCCACGAATGGAATGTGTGAGATCTTTTGAAACTGTGAACAAAGTAAGTCCTTCCTCCTTTAAATTGTGATGTCCAGTATTCCATCACAGCAACAAATAAGATAGAATATTTGCGTTCTGCTTTCAAATTAATATTGATATTTGTATCTGATACTCACATAAACATTTTTTAAAAGTTAAAAATTTTCTAAGATTTACAAATATTGGAAGGAAAATTATACCTTTTAAAATATGTTTTACACAATTAAATCCTGTGATATAAGTATGTATGTTACAGACATTCCTTGTCAATGGTAAAGGTCTCTGAAAGGAAAGCTGGACAAGCACAGGTGGCCATTTGCATATCTCATGTGGCATCTCGGTGTGTGTAGAAGTGGATGCTTGCTCAATGGATCCTGCGATCAAAACAGTCAATGACTATGACAATGATAGAATCCTATGTTGGGTATTCTACAAAGAAGAAACTGGAAGAATTATTATATTCGAGACTGTCTGATGTATATCTCAATGTCTTGATCATTCACTTTTGTCACTGAGCCTTTCTATTGGTCCCTGAGTTATATTTTCCTACTTCCTCATTGAGAAAAGTTGCTCTAATGCTGACAGGTTTTTGAGGTAGATCAGAATGGAAAAGTAGAGAAAGGAGAAAGATCTTGAAAGCTTCAGTAGAAATGGTAACATTTAGAGCTTATTTTATCTTGTCCAAGAAGGATAAAAATCTAGGAGCATTTTGCCAACTCTAAGGGAAAAGGAGAGGTGTGAGATGTTGGAGTTCTTCAAAACATCGTCTAAGACTGTTACTCCGCTCCTGTGTTTTGTCCCTATGCGATTGCCTTTGATCCCACATGCTCAAATTCACCCACTGTGCTTTCTGTGAAGAAAGTTGCCTATTATTTGCTTCTCTGGATTTGAAGTCAATCAGATCCTCTGATTTTGGTTCATATATATATATATATATATATATATATATATATATATATATATATATTACTATATAATATATATAATATATAATATATATTATATTTTATATATATGTAGTGCTTCCCTTGGCACTTCTTTTTCAATCGCCACCTGTTTTTAGGAGTTTGTGGATATGTCTGAATAATTTTTTTGTGATTACTGTCAAGTGTCTTTTCTATTATCATGTACTAAGTCCAGAAAACACAGAAAACACACATTACAAGCAATTCAACAAGAGAATAACTAAAATGAGGGGTTTGTTGAGTCCTTATTTCATTATGGAATTCAAAAAGTACCTACATTGTCCTTTTTGAATATTTTGACTGAAGTTGTGAGACTAATTAGATCTATATGTATCATTTGTCGCTCTTAATATCTGCTTATTTTGCTTTTATGGTTTTGTGTTGGCATTCAGACATTGAAATAATCTTTTACTGCTGCCTCTAGTGGCTACCTTGGGAATAACATTTGGAAATAAAGACACCGCTGCAGGTGTGTGTGTTCATGGTGTGTGAATACCTTTACTTCTAGGACTTTCCTGAGATTAGATATAGAAACACATACACAGGCACGTACAAAAAAATCTATTTTTCTCCTATATTGAGAAGCTTTGTCCCTAACAATAAAAGTACTCACATAGACCGTGAAGTAGGTGTCTGTATAATATCAATGTATCTGTCCCATAATGTGAATCAACAGATGTCAGAATTGTTTAACTCACTACAGCCATACCTCTATAATGGTATGAAAATTAATTTTAAACTTTATAAAGATAATTGCTGAGAATCAACGAAGTACCAGTAAACAACTTTGGCACTTCAAATTTTATTGTCTTTTGTAAAATATGTATATATACCTTATGTTGCTGAGTCTACAGTATTATGTTTAATTTCTAGATAACATAATTGGGCCTTAAGAGAGTATAAGATGCACACAAAGGCACACAAATGAAAAGTGGTAGTACAAGACTTAAGTCTTGCTAATTCCAAGTTCTGCGACCACTAATTATTTCCACTCTTTAAGTAAGTAAATAAATAAAGAATTGGTAATAATTTTAAAATTTAGAATATAAAAACGGATATAAATAAACAGCAATAATTGAGGATGCAATTAGAACTGACCTCACTTTAAAAATATGAAATAGGTGTCACAGAAATATAATGTTATATAGGCTATGGGTGATACTCTATTTTTAGACTGTAAAGATAGGCTTGAAAAGTGGAGAATATTCGCTACATAAAAGAATGGAAATCAAACAAAAATAAAATCCGGTCTTTCAATTTCTAATTACCCATTTGTAACTTTTTCCAAATTTTAGCTTAATATATGTTTTTAAAATTTGGCAACTACATTGTGACATGAACACAGTTCATTTAAAACAGATTATCATGGGGTTTAAAAAATGAAACAAGTGTAAATATTTAGTGTCTCTTTGATCAGACTTTATGTCATAGTTGCCATCTACTATGTACATAATAAAAAGTCAAGACATCCTGCAGAGATACAATAAACAAAATATGTGCTATGAGAGATTTAATACTACAAAATATTAAGAAGCTAAGGAAAAATCTATTTTCAGTTCCAAAGTGATTGTGAAAATCAGTGAGTTTGGAACTGTTACTTTTTTCTTTTATAATGTTTGTGATCTAAATGTTATGGTTTATTGGTCTTCAATAGTAACCAAGTAAACAGTTCTTTGGCTGTGTTTTTGGTTTTATTTTTCACAAAAATAACAAAATAATTATCTTAATTATACCTAAAGAACAATAACAATGTTTTATACTTACATAGCTCTTTGTGGCAGGGGAATGCTTGAAGAGAAAAAGGAAGAGAGCACTGGCAATCTGCATTATATTATTTGATTTCGTAACAAAGCCTGAAGGATCTGCGACACCGTCACTATCACTTTGTTTCCTCTTCTCTAGGCATTCAAATGATCACATCTGGGCTCTGCTGCCATTTGGCTTAGCCCCTATCCTACTAATGAGCGAAAGGAATGCAGATTCCTACCAAGCTTGCTCTGGAGAATCTCACACACTGAATTTTATGGGTTTTTTCTAAACCTGCTTGATGCTGTTAATGAAAAAAAATTCCTGCAAATTATTGTTATTAGAATTTACTTGTGATACATGATAATTATATTCCACTTGAGAAATGGGTGCAAATCCATACTGCATTTTTATCACTTTTGCTTCCCTTCCTCTCCATCCTTTCACCTCCTCCACATCCCGACTTTCTCCACAAAATCCACCTGCTCATCACTCTGATTTGCCTCTTTTACTTCAATTTACTCTGAGAATCTCATATTAGATAAACCGTGAGACAGATAACTTACTGTGCTTGGCTCATCCTAAAAATAATGGCTTAAGGGTGCACCTATTTATCTACAAATGTCTCAATTTTTATGGTAGAGTAATACTCTATTGTCCATATATGGATAATTTTCTTTATCCATTCATCTGTTGACAGACATATCAATGTCTTCCAGGACTTAGTTATTATGAATCATGCTGCTGTCAACAAAGCTATGCATGTATTACTGTCAAATATTATCTTTAATTCTTTTGGAAAGATACCTAGAAGAGATATGGCTGGATCAAGTGGAATATCTAGTTTCACTTTTTAAGGATTGTCTATAATAGTTCCCATAATGATTGTACCAATTTACACTTTCACTGATAATGTAACAGAATGACTTTTCTCCCCTTCTTACCAGCATTTGTTGTTTTTGAGGTCTTGTTGTTTTAAATGGTAGGTATTGAACAATGAAAACCAATGATGGAGACAATATATCTCAAGTCCCTAACCCACGTACCCCAATTTGGAAAGTAATATTGTATGATATATTTGTTTCTGTTCTACTAACTTCTGAAATTTGAGGTCCTAACAGCTACACAGCTAATATTGTCCATAGTGTCGCTCATATTCTAACAGATGTGGAAAGTGGAAATCGGATGGTAGATAATTTCCTTCCCCTGAAAGAGTTTACCAGTGTTTTTTTCTCTCCAAAGTAAACAATAAGAAAATGCCCCCCCCCCTTTTTTCTTCTATTTACCACCGTGGATAACCTGTGCTGGCTCACATGTCACTCAAAACTTCTGTGAGTGAGTGTGTGGGGGGGGGGCAAAGAGAGAGATACAGAGAGAGACAGTGAAACAAAGACTTCACCTATCGTGTGGTTGCTTATTTTATTCAGTGTATTTTACACAAATCATAATAGTTAAGTGATTAAGTATATTCCAATATTCAATTTGTTTTATTTTTACATTCATCTTTATCAGTGTAAGTGTACTGTGCATATTTTGCCTTTCCGTGTATATCAACAGACTCCGACTATGTATACTTTTGTTCCCTCCCACATATTAGCTTTGTATCTATAGTTTTCAGTTCTCTATAATGATCCCCGTTAAAACTATTCTTCAGATTTATTATTAGAATGGAAATTCTGTAAATGACAAGGAAGAAATAAAAATGCAACTGGGTACAAAATTGAAGATATTATTTTTCACCGATAGATTAATAGACTAAAACTAATGGTAGAGCGGATCTAGACAGAAATGCCTTCATAAAATTATTTAACTGACAATAACTTAGAATGAGGATTTGGTAAAAGCACTCTGCACCCTCCATTCGTTTATTGGTAAAGTTTGCCCTGTCAGCGTCTTTCTCTATGCTCTGTTCCATCAGTGGCATAGCTACTTTCTGACTTGGAAGACTGTAATGGATTTCTATATCATACAGAGTTTGGAGGACTTATTCATTTTTCCTGCAAAAGTTAAATAAAGTGCAAAACTTTCAGCCCATCAATCCTTTAGCAAGCTGTCCAAGGTGACATTTCATTAGCACATTTTGTCAGTGGATAAATCGTACAGCGTGCTCTGAAGGGAAGGCGGGAAACATCTAGTCCTTTTTCATTAGATCCATCTGAACTTGAACCATCTGAGATTACATACAAAAAGCACATGAGACAGAAGAAGCGCTTTCCTGTCTATAAACTGCATTAATCATTCATTTCCTTCAGAGCGTCTTAAGTCAGTGCCATGTCTTTGGTTAAGCCCCAAACTGGCTATTCAATTTTGAGTTGCATGACAGATACATTTCAAGGAAAATCAGAGACATAACGACTTCTGCCAGACTTGATAAAGTCTTCATTCATCAATTAAGAGGTTCCGATAAGCTAAAATGAATACAGAAAAATAATGGAAATTGCATGATAACACTTGGCGACTTTCTGTCTTTTGCTTGCAGTTTCACTGAATTCCTGAAAATAGATGTTACACAAAAAGCCCGGATTTAGAAGGAAAGGGACGCCTTTCGGAAATGGGAGTCTTCCTGACTATGAGGAAGTCATGCCTTCTCTGGAATCAGCTGGTACCAAACAGTGAGGTGAGTAACTTCACAACTCCCCAAAGTACAGTCTAGTCCTCCTGGCAAAGCTCCCTCCCACGAACTTTTGGGGAAAATAGTCTTCCTACTGGTCTCATTTTCGCAGTTTTGTCAGATCAACTCAAAATGCTAGAAATGCTTTTTTTTCAGTTTAAAAAAAAAAACCAATGTCAGAAATGTCTTAAATACATACTCAGATAAAAACTTTTATCCTATGAATATCCAGCACCCATTTCAACCAAGAACCTTTTATACATGCAGAAAATGTAGAGAATATACCTTTATAAAAATAGAAAGTCTTCAATAAACAAATGAACAGAATGAAAGAAAAGTGACTATAAATAGAATCTGTGATAAAACAAACAAGTCTGGTCAATTTCTCAGTGTACTAAAAGATCTGGCATTATCACTTAGGAATATCTGATGTCATTGAGGTTAAATTTTAAAAATATAATGTTGCATCAGTTAAAAGTTAAATATCTATATCTATATACAGTTTGTATTGTATACTTGCATAGAACCATAGGATTAACTGATCAACAGATGTACCCAAGGTCTACTTCAATGTGCCAAAGGCAGCAGTTATTGATATAGCAGTTGTATAATTGCATCATAGTCCAATTTTATTTCAAATTCTTTTCAATTGCTTTGTTTTTAAAAAAAATACTGACAGTTTTCAAATTGTGTTCTTAATAGCATAATGTGCCTGCCTTTAGCATGTTCCTGGATCAAGGTAAGCATGCCAAAACATGGGTGCGTGTTTGTGGGAAGCCCTTCAACTTTAACTGAAACATACATGCTTTTGTATATATTAGGTACAAAAATTCACAGTAAAGTTTCCCTTGAACAAAAATTCTGAAGCTAAGAAGCAGTTTAAAAATTGCACTATACTAATTAAAATGTAGGACATTGAAAAATCACTGTCACAAGACATAATTTATTTTAAAGATTCAACCAGAAATTTCCATACCTCAATCAAAGCCAACCACTAGCACTAAAAATTTAGATGAGCTATCTCTTTGGTATAGATGGGATTATGTCAGTTGATTTTATAATCGGTGGCATAGCCAACACCAACCCATTTATTAAAGTGATTGCTCATAGTTTCCTATTAAGCAGAATATAAAAATGTACTTCTTATTTATTGGCAATTTGTCTTATTGAATATCACTTTAAAATATTAGTAACTAATTCATTTATTTAGATAGCATAAATATTTCCTCATCTTGATCTCTGTTAAATTTTCTTGGTATCTGCAATGTATAACCCTTTGGTGATTTATACTTCCTATAATATGTCTCATGGAAATTCCATTTGATTTTCATAAGCTGTGAAAATTTGTCCTATCTTGTCAATTTATAAAGATTTATTGCCCATGTTCATCTTTTTACTATGGCATCAGAGGTGGAAATTTGAGCTCTACAAAGGATTGTAGAATAGTGTCTGCAAAACCTGTCCTGGAACTCTTTTTAACCTATTTCATAAAGCCTCACATAAGAATAATAACAATGTTATGTTATATGAAGAATTTATCTTTCTTCATGTTTCTGTCACATGAAAATGCAAGCTCTTCTACTTGACATTTAAGGCAATAATAACTCCAGAACAAAAATGTCGTCTAAGTACTTTTTCTTGAAAATGATTTGGAATATTCTTGTGCTTTTGGTCAGATTATTCTTGGATTTATTTATTTATACTACTAAAATTAATTTTATGGAAATCATTAGAAAAAAATTTTATGTGTAGAATTTCAGGGCAGGTGATATGGAGTGGTAATGGCAATTTGCTATGGTCCCTCTTTCGTGTTTACTCATACGTATCCAGTAAAGTCAGTTTAGATAGGGTCAGAGTGAAGGCATTTGTGTTTAATCAACTGCAACAAAATGCTTTGGGTCAGTGCTAAGATTCTTCTTGCTGCTTTTAATGTCTTAGGTTCCTTAAAGTTTGATTTAGATATGTATAATGGCTAGGGTTCTACAGAGAGAAAAATCAGTAGGAAAATTTATGTGAAATAACACAAGGAGTTGTATTAGATACTTTCTTATAGGATCAGAGGCCATCTGTGGGGTCAGAAGCAAGAAAGACAGCTATGGCCATCTGCAAGATCAAAGACAGGAGAGTTCACATTGGCCATTGTCAGTTTGAAGAGTAGGAAGACCCATTAGTAGACAGGAAGATGGAAGCTGCCAAACACAAGGAATCAAGATTATAGCACCAGTCCAGTGACAAAAAAGACAGTCATCTTTGTGGAAGTGTGAATGGAAGTTGTGCCTTGGATGTGTGAAGAAACTGGAGGTCAAAGTTCAAGGGCAAGGGTGAAGACTGCAGCTCTTCCAGAACCAGGCACTTTCTTTTTTATTCTGGTAGAAGACTATTGATTGAAGCTTCACACATCTGGGAAGTCTGTTTGCTAAAATGTTGATCATTCCCCAGATACATTCAGAATTATGTTTTCTTAATCTGTTAGGCATTTCTTAATTAATTCAAGTTGACATGTTGTGATTAAGTATCACTAAGGATAGCTTATATTTTTTACAAATATATTTCCTACCTTTAAATGAATCAAATTCTCTTAGTTACTGTCTCAGTGCTGGGACAGAATATCCAACATGTACAGCTTAAAAGACGAAAGATTTATTTTAGCTCCCAGTTTCAGAATGCCACAGTCCATACATGAATGGCTGATAATGGTAAAGGCACATGGCAAGAGAAAGAGCAGGAGATGGGCTACTCATAGCATGGCAGACTCAAAACCAAGTGAGAGTGGAAGAGCTAAGCCACCCTTCTGGGTCCCATCCCAGTGTCCACCCCCTGGCCCCACCAGGCTCTACCTCCCGTAAGCACATTCATATTTTCAACAACCAAATACATAAGGTTTTTGGTGGACACTCCAGATATTAACCATAATGTCAATATTTACATATAAAACACATACCTAACACAATTTAAGTGGAGTATTAAAATTACTAGACCAAACCTCCTTATCTTCTTCAATGACAGATTTTGACTCACTAACCCTTTTTATATAGACAATTGTATATCTTCAATGAATCTTTCCAACTGCTGACTGCAGTGTTCAGGTTTGTCCCAGGAGCTCAAAATAACTTTCCTTCTATAACTAACATATTTTATTATCAAAAAATACATGTAGAGTTTAGTAGTAGTGGTAACAAACTGTTCCTTAAACAAGATACATTTTTTCTCCAAAATCACAAGTGAGGAAAAAAATTATATATATATATATATATATATCAATGATAGAATGCATAAAAGGAGAAAGGTGTTTGCAAACTAAAATAAACCATGTAGTCTTGTTCTATGTGTCTTAGAAGTCCATCATCTGTATTGTTCCTCATTTTAAGAATTATCACAAAAAAGCAAAATATAAATTCTATCGGTGTTCCAGAAATGATGTTTGGAGAATAAGATTTTAATATGTCTATTAAACTTATGCCACTTGCATTTTAATTATTTTTGCTGGAATTCTACATAATGGAAATTTATGACCATATAGCTAATTTTCAAAATCAACAGTCATTTACATACAGAGCAGTTCGAAATGTTGTGATAAATGCATAAAATATTCAAAATATCAACTTTTGGGGGGAGGGGTTTGCACTTTTCGACACATTTTCAAAGAAGACTAGAAGTAAACACACTGAAAGTTAGTCTTGAGTTATTATTTCACATATTTAGGCTTAGTTTCTTCACTCATGGTATGAGTAGGGTATACTTAATAACATCTAATTTCAATACAACTATAGGGATTCTGAATAGCTAGATTGTGAAATCACACAAGAACACAAATCTTATAGTCTTTTCACTACCCGTGTGTACATTTTTCAATACTTGAATGTGCTAGTCTAAAAATGTGCAAAATTACTACAAGAACATAAACACTTATCTTTACTCTTGGTATATTTCAAAAGTTTTCTGGAGATATAAATGGCAGAGTGAGCAGAAATTAATAAAAAGGCAAATGGTAGGTAAAGGAAATGTAAGAGTTGGCAAAGTATAACACATTTATACGTGAAATTTTCAGCTCGTTCAAAAGATGCTTGATAAAGCGACTTTCCTTTTTATTGAGTGCTTTTCCAAGTCACCAGATGTCAGCCATAAAAAAGGTTTCCTAACATGTGCTTTGGGAGATTGCCATAACTGAAATATACTTAGGAAAATACCAAGATGTATTCACAGATGGATTACATTTTAAAGTTCCTTACTTGACAAAGTTTGGCTTTGTCAGTTGAGACTGAGTTTAAATATTTAATAAAATAACTTAATTTCTAAATAAAAAAACATTAACATATACTAGCTGAATTCGTTTCCCTCTTTATCCCTTTTTTCTGGATTTAAATTTAATCCAGCCTGTCACAGTGCACATGACAAACATGTCTACTGTGACTTGGTGTTGGCATAATCTAATGAGAATAAAATCATTTGGTTGAAAAATAAAACTCCTTGATCACTGACATCGTAAACTGAAGTACTACATTAAGGATGTTAGCTAAAATACATCTTTGCTAGTAAGAAAACCAGCGTTGGCTTAACCAACAGCCATTATATAAAGGAGTCTTTCATTAAACCCAAGCTGGAGTACTGTGGATCTGAAGATTGAGCCCAAATCAAAAACTAGTATCTCTTAAGGACCTAAGGAATCAGTTTCTGTCTTCCTTGGGACTTTTTTGGGCCATCCCACTTTCATCACTCTGACTATAGTTTTTTCCTGTTGCCTTTATTCTCAGTGTTCTCCGAAGGGCTCCAGACTGTGTCTGGTCATCTGCCAATGTCTAGATTGACATCTTAGTTATATGTGTAAATACCATAACTCTAATCTGCAAATCCCAACTCCAGGTAAAAATGGCTACCTTATTGTGAGTTAAATGTCACATGGAAACACCCAGTCAGCAGGCTTGTGGCATTATGGACAGAGTATAGTATTTCAAGGTTATTAGGAGAATTTACATCATTTGGGTTTTCACAGAAATTTCACAAGAATTCTTCCAAAAAAACATTTCACAGAATTTTGAGATATTCTCTATATAACATTCACTTTTTTCTTATGGTTTTTCACAGGTTCATGTTTCTGAAGTCCATAAAATGATAGAAATTCAAACAAATAAATAATTACTATCCATTAAAGTTCTTCAGTCTACTATTAGTTCATTTGAATATTTATTAACTTTTTTTTACAGTCACCATCTTAATATCTTGTGAAATTCCTCTCACCTTCCTACGACAGACATTCTTCCCAAGCCTAGGATCCGCGAGGCGAGACGCGACAGGGAGTCGGGGCGTCCTGGCTCTCACTGGTGTCTGCTGTTGGTTTTACTTTTGCTGATTTGGGATTTCTTTGCCCGTTTTATGGCTTTTAATGTGAAACTTTTAAGACATAGACTGTTCTCCCTTCCTTATATAAAAACATAATGCTAAAAGTCCTTTGGTATTTACTTTAAAACTGGATTCTTCTTTTTCTTCTTCTTCTTCTTTGATATACTAGGTTTTTATTCTCATTTAGGTATAAATTTTTTATTCATTTGAAATCACCTCTGGCTCAGGACTTACTTGGAATTGTGTGCTTTAATTTCCAAATATTTCAAAGTTTTATAAATCTATTATTATTATTGATTTTAAGTTTAATAGTATTGTTGAAAAACACACTAAATACACTAAATAGATGTTGTCTAATTTTGGTTTGCTATAACTGTTTATTGTATATAATGAGATTTAAAGCTTCTATCGTGCTTTATTTTTTTATTTTCTGTTTTCCCTATATGAACATATTTCCTATTCTTTGATTTTCTGGTATTTTTGGGTGTTAATTGTTTTGTAATGAATCTTAATAATTTTATTTTGTTTTGTTTTTGAGGCACTGGGCATCAAACCTAGAAGGCATTACACATGACAGGAAGCATTCTACCACTGAGCTACAACGGTCTCAGCTACTATAGTTTTATATTGTCTGCTGTATAGAACGTTACTTGGGTCATTAACTAAAACTTTTTTTGTGAATATTCTAGAGTTATTAATAGATACTTTTAATTTGTTCTGGCCTATCTTCAAGTGATATTGTACCACTTAGTATATGAGAAAATTATAAGAAAAGAATTTCATTTGTCTCTTTTTAGTCTTTGGAGTATTATAATTTGTTATAGTTCTGCATACTGTATAATGCTCTGGTATGTTATTATCACTAAGCTACTTAAACCGTATATATTGGTGATGGTCTACATTCCTTTGCACAAATATATATTTCAACATGATATCATTTTTTTTTTTGCTTGGAAGAAACATCCTATTGAATTTTTTGTAATGCAAATTTACTGGTGATATATTCTTTCATAATGGGCACTTTTAAAAATTATTTGGGTCTATTTTAGGAATTATTTAAATATCAAATACTAGATTGATGGTTTTTGTTTTCTTTTAGCAATGTGAAGGTTTAGTTGTTCTTTCCTGTCCTTTGCAAAATATTTCAGAGACTGAATTTTACAGATATGATTACAATGTGTACTCATGAGTTCTTCACTTCTTATGATTAGGGTTTTTTTAATGTTGGATTTGTGAATTAATAATACTTTTCATAAAGTTTGGAAAATTTTGATCTATATGTTCTAAATTGTTTTCTGATTTTCTGTCTTTACCTTTACTACCTCAAACTATACAGTTATTAGAGAACTTGAAATCATTCCACCATTCACTGATGACCTACTATAGTAATCCATCTCATTATCACTCACTTTTCGGCTTCCCCCTTCTATCGATTTGCAATTATTTTTCCCTACATTTTATTTTTCAGTTTGCATTGCAATATTTTTCAGTTCACCTATTTTTTCTTCCTCAGTACTTCATCTTTCATTGATCTCTATTTTTTTATTTTTGATATTATAGTTTTCAATCTGTTGAAAGTTGATTTTTTAAAAAATTTTGTGCGTTTATTTAATATGTTTGATGTTTTCTCTCTCATTTTAAGCATTTTGAATATAATTATGACAACCACTGTAATGGACTGTTGCTTATTCTGTCTTTTTTTTTGTTGGTACAGTGTTGGTATCTATTAAACGATTTTTAGCCTTACTGCGGATTGCTTTATTATTTATTTATTTATATTTAGTGTGTACCTAGTAACTTCTGATTTGATGTCAGATACTGTTTGTATTGGTCATCTTGTCTTGTCACTGCGACAAACCACTGAACATTCACAATTTAATGGAGAGATTTATTTTTAGCTCATAGTTTGGGAGCTCTCAGTTCATGATAGGATGAGTCTAAACCAGAAGCACTGGTAAAAGCAAATTGCTCACTTAGTGGCAGTTAGCGAGCAGAACACACGGAAGGGCACCAGCATGAGACCTGCACTCCGATGGCAGTCGCTCACTGATCTGTCTCCATCTGAGTTCACCTCCTAAGAGCATATGTGAAGATAAATATTAATGTATTGATGAGAACCATGCTCCTGTGATAATTCTACAGGACTCTCCTAAGTTTGCTTCAGTTGGTTTTAATACAGGCATTCAATGTTATTATTTCTGTGCTTCATCTTTTCCCATGTATTTATTTTCAATCTCTATGTGCATGTATATTGGAAGCACATGTTTGTAGACAACATGTAGTTATGCCCTGAATATTTTTTTTTGAAGGACAGGATATTTCTGTGTAGCACAGGGTGGTTCTTAACTTACTATATATCTCAAGCTGGCCTTGAACTCAGAGCAATCTTCCTGCCTCGGTCCCCTGAATGCTTGGATTATATGCATGCACAACCGTGCCCACTTTACCTTGTACTAGGTAATAGAACTCAAGGCCTTTCCTTTCTCAATAAGCTCTCTAACCTCTGTATTGTCCTTCCAGCCCCACACTCTGTTGTTTTTATCCAGTTCAGTAATCTCTACATTGTGTTGGTGCATTCATTCTATTAACATTTGATGTGACATTGATTTGTTTTGAATCAGTTCCCTAGATTTTATTTTTTCTCATTTTATTGATATGTAGAAGTGCAAAATTTAAGGTATAAATTGATCTTGAGTGTTTTGCGCACATACATATCTTGTTAAGGTAACAAGACCTTCCCTGCTCTCCTTTTGACCCTACCCGCCAATCCCCACCCCACCCCGTTCCCTTTATGTTTCCCTTTAAGTTCCCTGAGATAATTCCGATCAAGTGGTCTCTCTGAAATGAGAAGCCTAGGTCATAATTTTTATTTTTTGTTTGTCCTCTCTATTGCTTTTCCTTTCCTCATTCTTATTATTTGAATACTCTAGAATTTTAATTTACTTATTTACTGGCTTTTCAGATACATTTAGTTTCATTAATGTTTTAGTGCTTGCTCTTTGAAATGCACTATGCATTGTTAATTCCCCACAGCCATTTAGAGTCAATATTGTAGAACGTCACATAAAATGTAGAAACCTTGCAATTTTGTAGCTCCATTTACCTCCACTCTTCACTTCCTACAGCAGTTATCATGTGTATCACATTTACATAAATTCTTAGCCTCTCAAGTTAATGTTTTAAGTTTTGCTTAAAGAAGTCACATGTATTTTTTAAGTAATCTGCATTCTTGCTATTTTCTCTTTATATATATTATTTCCAATGGTGTTTATTCACTTGAAATGATCTGAATTTCTGTTATTTTCTCCTCTTGAAAAAGTTATTATTGAAGTTCAGCTATATTGTCAGCCAATTTTTAATTGTCTTTTATTAGGAATTTTCTTTAGTTTTATTTTAAGGAGTGTTTCCACTTGAAATGTAGCTCTATACAGACTACTTACTGGCTTTTGTTGTTTCTGATGAAAAGTTAGACATTTATAAACAGCATATCTAATGCATACTTTAGCTCTTGGCACCCTATTCAGGTGAGTAGATAAGTCAGTTTAAAACAAGAACAAACCCAATCGGATGAAGAGACAACAATGTAAAGCAGTGATGAAGAGGAACTTTTAGAATGGCAGAATAAAGAGCTCCACGATTACTTGTCACAGCAAAACATCCATTTAATTGGCAAAAATTACACATAGAGAAGGAAAATTCATTCAAAGTCTTTAGAAGTTATTCTGTTTGCATGTAGAAAATTGAGCCACATGTATTTAAGAAAAACTAGGGTAAATGGTATGTGGATCACTGTATTCCTTGATACCTCTGCATTAAAGTCTTCTCTGGGCATGTGTTGCCAAGGAAACAGGGGCTCCGTCTATCCCAAACTTCCAGCCTGTGGCTTGGATTTCTACCTGAAGGGAGAGACTGTTGGCATTTGTCATTCTTTGCCAACTTTATTTTACAGATGCTGTATTCCAGATAGAAACGGCCAACTCAGAAAAGACGTTTCTCTTTTCCAGCTCATTCTTCACTTACCGAGCCAAAACTGCTCCAGCAGATTGTTGAGGTCAATGACGAAGTCAAGCCTTCATGCACTGTTGAAAAGTTGCAAAGAGGCCCAGTCACCTTGGAAAATCGCCTCCTGGGTACTATTTTTGTACCAGTGTTTGGACCAATCTATGATTTTTTTACTCTTGAGGTTATGCTCAGGATCCAGCAATTGTACCCCTAAATATATATGCAAGAGACATAAAAACATAAACCCCTGCAGAAACTTGTGTGTAAATACTTGTAACATCATAATTCATCATACACAAAAATAAAAACAGCAGAAACCTAAATCACCTGATGAATGTATGTATGAGATATGGTATATCAGGAGAACAGTATTTGGCAAAATTAATGGATGACCTGTGCTTCAATATTGTCCAAAAGTGAAAAAGAAGTGTTCTCAATAAAAAATTTCACAAAAATCATACATTTTATGATTCTATTTGTATGACATATCCCAAAGAAGCCAATTTATATTAATAGGAAGTAGATTAACAGTTAGTAAGGGTAATAGAAAATAGAGAAAATTTAGGATAAATTATTGCCAAAATGTGAGAGAATTAGAACTAAAATGTGCAAGAATTAGATTGCGGTGTGGTTGTAAATGGATATATATATATATATATATATATATATATATATATATATATATATATTAAGTACATCGAGCTATGTACTTAACAGATCGAATTGTGTGATATATGAATTATACCTAAAATAATTTAAAATGTCACAAAACTCTCACATCTTTCAAGAATGAAAAGAAATAAAAAGAAAGCTCTTTTATATCATAATCTTCAACAGAGATTCAAATTCAAAAAGGGCTCATGTTTGGTAGTAGAGGATATCACATATTAATACAAGCATCTACTTATCCTATCTACATACATGGACACAGGAAAATGTAGAAGAATTCCTAAAAGCTCATGTATGTTTCATCTAAATTATTGAAAATACCAGATGGTGGGAACTGATTCTGAAAATATAAATGTTTAGGTAAAATCATTCCCCCCTTACATCTGTCCCTCCATTCTATTCTGTGTCTGTCAACACTTCACACTGGTGTTCAATTAGTTGTGTTGCAAAGTCCCATTTGGTAAGCAAGAATGTTGACTTTATGTTTTCATTACATTTCCAACAGTTTCCTCTGCAAATTTTAACTTATAGTATTATCAAAGATGTTAGCACACCACCTGTTCTGTGTCATAATACCCTGTTTATTGTGGTAAAGGCTATGGTGGGAATTCTTTTAAACAATTTGAGATATTTTAATCTATAATTTGTATAGAGAGAGATAGATAGATTTTGAGATACCTTTCTTGTATATCTAGTTATTTATTTTTCTTTTTGTTTCCTAGTTATATAAAATTGATTTTTTCATTGAGAAATACCTTCCTTAAATCAATATTTAATGAAAATATTTAATATCAATTTTATTACTATTTGTTAAAGCATATCATCAAATTTCTTCAGAATATCTTAAAATGATGAAAATCATGAGTTATTCAAAAAATGCTGGATTTATCACATATTTTGAAGACCTTGTACAACAATTTTGATAAACATGTTATGTTATTTATAGTTCATAGAAATGCAAATTAATAGAAATTATATTAAAATAAAAAGGGAATTTTTTAGTTGCACCTACAAGTTTAAGCAGAGAGTCTAAAATGGCTGCCTACACCTGCAAGAGCTACAGATTTCAGTGATTGCTCAGATATGATGTAGGACAGCAGATTGTGACAGCAAGAAAGCTGGTGTGTGTCTGCGCTAAAAATCAATGTCCAAAGTCAAAGACCTGAGGCTGGAGTAAATCTGAAATCGAGATTGAAAATGTGAAGACGAGAGCAAGTTGTAGTCCAGAGAGAACGATGAAGGCCAGTGCTTTCCTCTCAGAACAAATTGGTAACACTTTCCTTCTTTCCATTTTAACTTGTCTCAGTGGCACAGGAGGCCAAAATGACCAGGGGAAGGGTCCCTCATCATGTCTACATCTTCCAGAATTTTGGCTATTTTCTGGACCTGACACTTCTAAGTCGGCACAGCTTGAAGCTCCAGGAACAGGCAGCAAACGTTGCCGATGGGTCCCTAGGAGCGGCTATCAGTGGAGCCACTTTTGTCTCTACTTCTTTATTCCTGGAACTGCAAGTTCTGACTAAAGGAGAAAAAGTGTAATGTGTCGTTCACAGATTCAGAGCATGTACAGTGTTTTGAAGATCCTTGCCCCAGCCCTACAAGGTATTATCATCTAGCTGGTGCTGTAATTCTGTCTTCAAGAGGCCATTCCATCATTCTGTTAATCCAGCTGCTCTGGATGGAGGGGAACGTTGTAAGACCAGTGAAGTCCATGAGCATGAGCCCACTACTTTACTTTTGTGGCAGTGAAATGGATTCATTGGTCACAAGCAGTGAGGTATGATACAACATGCAGTTATTCACCTCTTCTGGCTGGGCCCCGCTTTCTAACAGTACATGGTCCTATAGTTGTTTTACAACGTCCAAATGTATGAGGTTCTGGGAGACATTCCAAATGCAAATCATAAGAGAAAGCAAATCTATGACCAAAGTACCTGTTTCTGTAAGGACAAAGATGCTGTGATTTTTGATGACGGAAGTGGTCTGATGTAATCAACTTGCCACCGGTTGCTGACCAGTTACACTTGGAAATAGTGCTATTGGTCTTTGCATCTCTCAGAGTGAGCATTCAATAGGGGCTGCAGCACGGTCATCCTTCGTGAGGGAAAGTCCATGTTGCTGTGCCCACGCATGAGCTCATCCCTGCCACTATGGTCACTTTGTTCATGAGCCCACTGGCAATGTCCAGGTGGCTGAGAAAAGAGGTTGTTCGCTTTGTATAGAATAGATGAACATGTCTACTTAAATATTAAAGTCCTCTTCTGCTGAGATCATCTGTTGATGAGCATTTACATGAGTCACAGATATCTTTATGCCCTTCATTCATAGGGAGAGGTCTAGCTACAACCTTTTTTCCCCCATATTGTTCTCACCAATCATTCAGTTGTATTCCTTCCATATCCAGGCCACCCAGTCAGACCATTGGCTACAGCCCACGAATTGGCAAATGGTTACACATCGGCCAAGTTTTCCTCCTAGAAAAACACGTGACCAGATGGGCTGTCTAAAGTTCTGCTCACTGTGAAGACTTTCCTTCCAGGAAGTCCTGGAGAAAGGCTGTAGTGTTGCAGGGGTCCACTTGCATGTGGTGCTTACAGAACGTGTAGAACTCACTATGAATCAAGCTCTATTCTCTTCCTTTGTCAGCTAATCAGAAGGAATATCCTAGGAGGCCACAAGTACACGCTGAGGGGCAGATGGCAGTATACCAATAGTAAGGACCATAGACGTTTGGACCATTTCTTCATATAATTGACTGGTGCCTTCTGGACCTCTTTATTGCTGAGACTTAGGATAGATTTTTAAATATATACTTCAAACTTAATTTTAAGTTTCAAACAAAATTCTCACTCTTCTAGTTATTTTTCACAAAAGATTTTCGATGAAAATAATTGCTAGATCTGCTATTTTAAAAGAAAAATTATTTCCCTTGAGGCCAGCCTACCAAAAACAATATAGATAAGTTTGTATTAATGATTAGCTAAGGTTTTTTAAATTCCTTAGCACTATGCTGAGAACACATTAAGACTTTGATAAATGTTGGTTATGTTTTACTATTCAATGTTTAATATTAAATTTCATAGTTAATATTAATATTCATATTTTAAAGATAGTTGATAACATTTATAGTCATGAAATTTTGCTTTCTGGAGTCACAAGCCCTGCTAGAGCTGGTAGGTGTCTGGTTCACGTGTGACCCATCTTTCTTCTCATGTTTGCAACAGATATCACTGATGGATCATGGCAATTTGTCCTCCAATGCGCGTCATAACATATAAAGTCAGGATGTTATATTAAAATATTTATTGATATTGTAGCTACTAGGAATAGATCTAATCTGACATTGGAGATGCAAGTGACTCATGATTCTGAATTTACACTGTAAATGAGGACTTACAAACAATGATGTAAGCCAAGAAGTCAAGGAATTAGGGATGAATAGAGTTTCAAGGCAACACTAATACTTTCTATCTGAAATTACGCCCAAGTTTTAATAACTTTATGTATAGTACATGTTCATAATGACCATGATGAATTATTTTAAAAAGTGCTTCCCTTATTCTTATCTTTAATCTAAGAGGTGCAAAGTCTACTCACTCACAGTTGAAGAACTTGAAGGTTGTAGAAAAGTAAGATAAACTGGGGAAGAGTATTCTATCCTGTTTACAACTTGTCAAAATTTCATTTTCATCCAGAGAGAGAGATTTAAAAAGTGAGAATAAGAGAATGGAGACATGGCCTCAAAAACTCTTAGCAAGTATTATTACAAAGTTTCCTGTCGTATCTCTTGGCCTGGGAACCAAACCAAACAACCAACCTAGGATATAGGGAATATTATTGAAATTGGAGTTGGGTATCTCCAAACAATCTATAATGAATGTTAAAATATATATCTCTATCCCTAAGTACCCTACATCATTCAGGCAAATGGACATTGTTTTGTGTTTCAGATCCAGGCTGATTGTGAAGCAAAAATATTAAAGTTGTAAGTAATTGAGAAATGTCTAAATAAAGTTTACATCTTCTCTCAGTTTTCATTGTTGGGACAGAATACCTGACACCTGTAATTCAGGTGAAGAAAGATTTTTTTTAGCTCACAGCTTCAAAAGGTTTCGCACAGCCCATTCATGGCCGCCTGGCAATGATAAAAGCACATGGTGGAGCTGTAGCAGCAGAGATGTTCAGTGCAGGGCAGCAGAAAGCCAATGAAGGAAGAACCACACCCTTCTAGGTCCTGTCCCAGGGATCCACTCCTCCCGGGCCAGGCCCTGACTGTCTTTCAACACTACACTAACATTTTATAATTTCTACATACATGAGGCATTTGAAGGATACTCCGGATGCAAACTATAGCGTGTCTCATAACCTTTCCTTACACTACTGACTTCAAAACACTTTTATAGTGTCTTAGATACTTCCTTTGTGCTGTGACAGAATACCCAACATTGACAATCTAAGGGTGGAAAGATTTATTTAGCTCACAGTTTCAGAAGGTTGCACATTGTCCACTCAGAGCAGCCAACAATAGAGGAAGCACATTGTGGAGGCTGGAGAGCTCTTATCCTGTTGCAGACAGAAAGCCAAATGAAGCAGGAGCTAGTTGATGTTGTCCAAAGACTCAGGCAAGGTTAGGGTTTTCCCAGGAGAAAGCTGTAAATATGTTTCTTCTTCCTTACTATAATTACTTCTAGCGACTCATGAGAGCCCCATACCCAGAACCTAGGAGGGTATCAATTTCTTGATGTCATTTGATTATGAAGGTTGAGACTTCCCATGACATGCTTTCCGCAAGTTAGAGATTCAAGGAAGCTCCTAGCCTGGATCAGTCTAATCTCAAAGGCCTCAGAATGAGGGAAGCCAGTGCTGTAACTTTCACTCCAAGACAGAAGGCCTACGAACCTTACTGATCTGTGGTGCAAGTCCCAGAGCTCAAGTTCACATAACCTGCAGTTCTTCTATCTGACGACAAGAAAAAGTAGTGACTCAATTCTGGAAAACAGACTGAATTTCCCCTTATTCCACCTTTTTGTTCTGGCTTCCAGTATGGTGCATGATCACACCACTTGGTCTACTAACTAAAATCCAAATCTCAAAAAAAAAAAAAAAAAAAAAAATTTCACATTCTCTATCACCACATAAGCTGGGCTTGGTGGTGTACAACTAATTCTAGCACTTGAGAGGCTGAGGCAGGTGGATTGCTGTGAATTGAAGACGAGCATGGGCTACGTAGTGAGTTCAGAACTAGGTTGAAATACAGAGAATAACTTGTGGGAAAAAAGAACCTGTTGGGAAGCTCCTATATATTTTTGTTTAAATACAAATAAACTATAGGTTTCTGAGAATCCAATATTGTCATCTATAATAATTTTGTCACAGTCTACAACTTGTTAAAATTCAGTAGAATGATAGGTTACATGAGGAAATGACTAAATACACGGAATAGATAACAAATATGATTTTTAAGCAACCTTGATCTTTAGTAAATTTTACTTCGTTCAGATTTGACACTATTATTTCAGTTACTCGCCTGCTTTCCTTCTATAAAGAATAATAGCATTTTCCCCTTTATAAGACATAGTTTTATTATTTATACAAACTTGGATAGCTTTTGTCTAATTACTGCCAGAAGGACTATAGATCATTGATTATAAAACTAATCATGATTTCTGGCAGCTATTCCCCCAATTTTGACTGCTTTATGGCTAATAATCTTTATATTTATAGAGGAGTAGAAGAATGAGAAAGCACAGTAGTCTGGTACAATGAGCCATACGCACTTGATTGACCCTTGAGGATTTAACTCTACATAGTATAACAAATGGGTCTCATAATAATACTAATCACAGAACGTGCAATTAAAAGTTGGAAAGAAGCTGAGGAAATACATAACCCAAATTCTGACAAACAACCTTTACCCCTTGTGTGCAGTGTCGAATTGGACTGTGAGAGTCAATCTCAGTAGGAAGGGGCTCTGTACATCAGATATTTCTTTTAGAGGCCCTAAAAGGAACAGCAGTCACACATTTTCATCATTTCCATCATTTCCTCGATATTGCCTAATACTCATTTTTGCTAACTAGATAATTGGAAAGATTGCTATTTTTCTATGTCAGATAACTATTAGAATCCCTTTTCTGTGGATGCCGCTACTTGTTGGAATCATGGAAAAATACTAAGAGCTGAGTTTTCTGAGGTTCTTAAATATATTGAAGGTCAAGAATCTATCTCATATTTAAAAGAGACCAAGTAAAAGCTGAACACATAATCCTGTAAGGCCAGATTGGGCCAGATGGTCTGATGTTTTCTCTAGATGTATCTGTGCAAGCAATAGGGAGACTGATGTTATTTAAAAGTGGAACAGAATAATGCGAGGCCAGACCTACCCCATGTCCTACGGATCATTTGCAGAGCATTTTGAATGGGTAGCTCGGCAGTTCAGTGCTTGGCTTGTATACATGAGGTTCCTAGATTCAATATTTGGCCAACAAAAAAAATTAAAAAAAAAAACAAATAAGCACTCAGAAAGAGTCATGATATCGGGCTCTTCTTTTTTAAGATCGAAAATTTCTAAAACCCAAGGCATGGTAAGTTTAAATGACTTCAACAAATTCTTACATATTAAAATACCAAAATTTGTTTAAAGTCAAAGGAATTTAAAGCAACAATTGCACTATTTTTGCATATCCTAGTTCCTCTTAGATAATTGTCAGAGAAATTTTCCTGAAGGTTATTAAGTAGGACAAGTAACTAAGATGTGATATGAACATGTACCTGTGCCACCAATGAATGAAATTATTATTCATTTCAAACTTATACTACTAAAAACAGGGAAAGTGCAAGATGAGTACTTTGACTTCTTTAAACACTCTAAGAAGTGGGATCATTATAGGAGACAGTACAGAAAAAAAAAAGACAAGTTAAAGAAAAGACAGTTATAAGAAACTTAGAATTTTATATGCCTTCAAAAGTTAGATATATGTATATGAAAGTATAAGTCTCATTCATAAGAGATTTTACCTCAGAAATAAGCACAGAAAGGCACACCAGTTTATAGATAGATTGAAAGCATTAATATTGACTTTTCAAATGCATACAACTTCTGAAATATTAAGCTTAAATCAGAAAATAATACATGACCACTCCATCAGCTGAGTAATTATGGAATCTATGATATGAAACAATTCTTATCCTATCATCATTTGGGAAGTAAGTCGACTTCTGTTGCTCAAATGTCAGTCAGTCAAACGTAAAATGCAAAGAGACATCCTTTTGGTTACTTCATTTTACAATATGAAAATATTACCTACAGACCAGGATAAGCACATCAGAAATACTGCTGCGTCTCCTCACAGTGTTGCAGTTGATGAACACGCTCTACATCTGGGTCAGATGGGCCTGTAGACCAAAACTCTTGCTTAGTTACTGCTCGTGGGCTACTCAGTAAAGCTGTGAGCTTGCCAAATTACTATCGTTGTAGTCTGTAGGTATACTAAGGCCACATTAACATAGGCTTATTTGTCTTTCACTTGATATTTTCTTTGGGTTTTAACTATTTTTCAAAAGCTCTAAATCCACAAGATATATGTCTAGGTATATGGTGGATTTTTAATTATCTTTTTATAAGCTCCCCATTCTTACCTTTCTGGGCTTTTGTCCTCCAGAGATTCGCTTTTGATTAGAATTCTTTGATTTTTGGTCTATGGGTAAAATTTTTCCTCTTCAACATTAATGCTTGAATAAAAATCAACAATGCTCCTGGCACATAGTAAGCTCACCAAATGACTTGTTGTTATGAGATTCCAGAAAGAAAAGATCACATGATCATGTTTAATTCATCTTCTAGCTCAGTGTTTGGAGTGAAGGACTTGCTAGATGACTGTTGAACGAACAGGGGCACAAGATGGCAATTTAAAAGTGAAACACATTTCTTCTTCTCCACCTCAATCCAAAAGCAGGAAGAATCTAATAGAAATATATCGTAAAGTTCCAGAAAGACACAAGCAAAACAAGGATTATAGCAAATTACATTTTCAGTACTGCTTTGCTAAGTCTGCTACTTCACAGATCTCCTGTGAAACAATGCACACATAATGGTGACGAGTCCTGTCGGGATCTGTGTGCGATCACACAGTTTTGATATTCTTGCCAGGGTAAGCTATTGCTAAAGAGTGTGGCTGTGGGGGTTCCTGGAGAATTGAGGGGACAGGAGGTCTCACCCAGCTCTTCACTGTCCTTTGTGTTCCCCTCGCCTCTGCATGATCTCTCAGATGAGCTGCATTGAAAAGGGCATGCATATCCATCATATTCTTCCAAAAATAAAAGTAGGGAACTGGCTAAGAAAGTACAAAGGGAAGAATTAATTATTTTTTCCTTGGGTAGCATTTCCTGAAGGACAGGTGGAGAAGTTGGGTAAAGGGAGAAGACCAGACCTTTTGTTATAAACAACTTCCTTGAGTGTTTCAGCTCTCTGTTTAGGACAAACACAACAGGGAGCCTTAAAATATGAAGCAATAAATCCATTTGCTCAGGTCTTGGTTGCGAATCTCCTAGTTTTAAGAGAGATCTGCTTAAAAAACACTTTTCATTTTGTACTTTTAAAATATATTTCTGTTTCTAAAATAATTGCTGTGAGATAATAATGCTTGGAATTTGACAACAAATAGGTAAGCTTAAGTTCTGGAAGCTACTTAAAGACACAGGCAGGGAAAGCAGAAACATAAAGAATGTTTGAAAGCTAAATATAGTCGTAGACTTTAATGAAGGAACTCTGGGAGGGTAAAAAGAGACTTGTGTAAGGGATTGTAAGGGTTAGGAATGTGAAATGTACAGTTAGGCCTGTTTCATTGCATCTAATTTCAGAGATCAAACTTTGATTATTGGGTTTGATGGGAAAACTGTTTGCCAGAGGTCAGAGACTTTAACATCATTTTTCTTCAATAGGTATTTTTCAACTCATGTCCACAAATGTCTAAACAGCACAAGATCTCTGGCCTTTCAAATTTGGGGTCTCTGTAGTTTGAGACCTTTTAAAGGGGCAGATAGGGAGATGTAAGCATCCCAGGAAGGAGATGTCTGTTGCCAACAGAAGAACAAATGGTAACAGACATTTGATGTATGTGCAGTAGCAGATCCCAGCCAGAGACCTCATGATCTAATTTTCCACCATGATACTCTTCCACTGCTTTTAAAAATAAATAAATAAAAACAAATAAGCTTTATTTCTTAGATTAGGTTTATGTTCAAAGACAAAGAAAAGCTGTATATGCTTCCACACTGCTTCTTTTTCTATGAAGTAATGTTAGAAGAGTTAAAGGATGGAGGAAATATAAGAAAATAATTCATCGTTAATTGTTAAAGCTTTTTCTCTTTGCTTATGACTATACTTATTTTTTATAGAATGATATTAAGGATAAGAAGAAAAGAAAAATGGACAAAAATTACTAAATTTTTATTTTGTGCAAATAATCCTTGCATTATACTTTTTAAATGATATAATATGCCAGATCACTTTTGTGTTATAAAAGAGAACACTGAGACACAGAAATAAAAGTGGATGATTTATTATAACTCTGCTAACACAGTGAAATTTCAAGGTTGGATTCTGTTTGCAGCTACTGTGAACTGGTTTCATTCATTGCTGAAATACTCAAGGCACTTGTGACTGTCGGAGAGATTATGTTAACTCGAGGCCATCAGGAACCACACTTGGATTTGGGTTTTGGAACCACGCCTAGATTGGGAATTAAGAATCAGCCTGGATTAGAGAGCAATTTGAGGACCAGTGAATGAGGGAAAAACACCCACCCAGTTGTGGGAGGCCAGGTAGAAATTTGAACTGTATTGGGTGGAAAGAAGAAAGATTGTTACAGCTTTTTTCTCTGGGGGAAGATCCATCTCCATAATTGTCTACGGAGGCCCATTTGCTGCACGCAGCAGACCTTCACGGCAGATTTGCCCCAGTTTCTACTTGTGCCTGTCTGCCCGTTACTGATCTTCAGTCGCTGGTATTCACTCTTCAGTTTTTGTCATTGTTCTTAGGACAACTGAGATCCACAGCAGACTCTCACCTGCTGTCCTTCACTCCAGGGTAGGGTGGTGTTCTACTTTGTGGCTGAGCAGCCTTTGGACACTACAACTGTTGCCCACGCAGGCTGCCATCTTGGACTATCTCTATCCTCAGAAATAGAAGCCTTCCAAATAGATCCTTTTTACTATGATTTCTGTAAATTTTGCCTTTTGAAAGAACCCAAACTGATACAGTACATAAACATTTTAAAGAAGAGAGATACTCAAGAAACAATCTCTATGATGAGGCTTTTGTAAGTAAATGAACACAGCCTGAGACCGTTATGCTTAGTGATGTGAGTTAAAGGTTAAATATATGGTTTCTCTTAAGATGAGAAACTCAGAATGCAGGCATTTTATAAAACCAAATAAGTGTAATAGTCTTTCTTTCTTTCTTTCTTTCTTTCTTTCTTTCTTTCTCTTTTCTTTCTTTCTTTTCTTTCTTTTTTCTTTCTTTCTTTTTTCTTTCTTTTCTTCTTCTTCTTCTTCTTCTTCTTCTTCTTCTTCTTCTTCTTCTTCTTCTTTTGGTGGACAGCAATATGAAACTTTATTATATTTTTTTGCAAAAAGAGGTGACTTCTCCAAACACAGGCAGAGAAAAATGCACAGCAATTATTGTGGATAGTGATTCTAATTCCCTATTGCTCTAATTCCCTGTTTTACCATTGTGTATCTCTCTCACTCACACACACACACACACACACACACACACACACACACACACTCACTCACACATATGGAAAAATAGGGATAATCTAGAAAATGAAAATAAAAATAAAATTATTGTTTGAAATGCAGAGTCTCAATAAAGGTGAGTTTAATCTACACAGCTGCTTGGTTGCTGTTAGGCTCTCCCGACTTCATCTCTATTTTTGGATGACTCGGGTTGGACCAAATAGTCCAAATTTATTATTCTGTCTTTCCTTTGGTTGGCATTCCTATTTTTAATCCACATGTTCTATAGCTGAAGTATTTCTCTAAGCTCCTCTGGGAAGTTAGCACCAATAGAAACCCTTAATCCTGCTGATATCTTTTGCTCTGTCTGCTCCCAAAGCCTCTTTATCTTTTTCTGTCTTCATATATTCACTAAAATCCCAGCTCAGTTTGGCAGTTGCTCTTATTATGTAGGCAACTTAAATGGTAATTTGTGTCTTAACTATAACATAGCATAAGATTTTTCATTGTTTATTCAATCATAGCCGTAAATTCTGTTCAAGTATCCTCAACTCTAAAAATGTGCCTTGTCTATCTACACATCATATTTGAATTTTCAAGAGTTCTTGCTTCTTGGTGTACTTTCATAGAGACAGGTTAAGACCCTGACTCCCTGACATGATCTATACCTCATGACTCTCCGGTTGGGAGAGAAGGTTGAAGATCATGGGAACTATGTCTGAATGGGATGAAGGCCTATCCTTGGGGGATGAAGCAACTGGTGTATGCTGACTGTGGCCCTGGCAAATGTCTGATGGTATTGAAGGGGGCCATTTCTTGAAAGCCTTCTGGCTGACTTGAGTGGAACCTGTGCTTTGGCCTAATTAACTCCATTCCACTCTGGCATACAAGCCTCTCCAACCTTTCTAAGCCTCAGGTATTCTCTAATCAACGAAAATTTATTAATCACAGGAGGGGCGTCATCAAGGGCAATCTAAACAGCTGGATGCAAGCAGTGGGTGACATGGGAAAACAATTAATGTGAGACAATATCTTAGCTAACAAAGGGGGCTGGTTTAAAAAAATGGAAAAAGATGAAGTTGGTAAGAGGTTTGTCGATTTTGTTAATTCCTTCAAAGAACCAGCTCTTTGACTCATTAATCACTTTTATTGCCTTTTTAATCTCAATCTCATTTATTTCACATCTGATCTTTATAATTTCTTCTCTTCTACTGCCTCTTGGGTTAAGTTGTTCTTGTTTCTCTAGGTCCTTAAGGTGCATAATTAGCAAATTTATTTGCGACTGTTCTGTTTTTTTTTTTTTTTTTTTTTTTTTTTTTTTTTTTTTTTTTTTTTTTTTTTTTTTTTTTTTTTTTTTTTTTTTTTTTTTTTTTTTTTTTTTTTTTTTTTTTTTTTTTTTTTTTTTTTTTTTTTTTTTTTTTTTTTTTTTTTTTTTTTTTTTTTTTTTTTTTTTTTTTTGATGTGTGCGTTTATGGCTATGAATTTTCCTCTAAGGACTGCTTCCATCGTGTCCCACAGGTTTTGATATGATGTAATTCCATCTTCATTTAACTCTGTGAAGTTTTTGATTTCTTCTCTGATGTCTTCTATGATCCGTTGTTTGGTCAATAGTATGTTGTTAAGTCTCCATGTATTTGTGTGTTTTCTGCTGTTTCTGCTGCTTTTAAGTTCCAGTCTTATTCCACTATGACCTGAGAGTATGTATGGAACTAGGGGGGTAGGGTGGGGGAGAAAGGAGGGAGGGGAAGGGAAGGGGTGGGACAGAAAGAGAGTGGGAAAGCCCTTGTGTTCTTGGCAGGATGCATATGTGCACAAAATGCTCAACTCCATTGTAAACCTTACATTTTGCATGTATATATATTCATAAAATGGGGAAAAATGGAAAAAGAAACCCTATTCACAGTAATGGGGAGTGCTAGTGGCTTTGGGGTGACCTAATCCCTGTGTCGAGTCTCACCCAAGGGCTTATAGGAAATGATTTCTAATTTCCATGTCATGCCAACAAGACAATCTGACTAACTGGTCCCACCCAGACCCTAATGAGAGGAGAGTTACTATCTGTTAAAGGAATTTAAGAGGCCAGTGCCTCTTAAAAGCAATAATCGAAGGAGGGAAAGAAATGAATGAAAATGTGCCAAATATTTTTAAAAGAAGGGGGATTGTAAGCACCACCTAGCAATAGCAATGACACATTTTCCAGATGAAGTTGGTGGAAATTTTAATTTCCTGCTTTTACCTGGCCAGGTGACAAGAGACAAAGAGAAAGAATTGGAGAGGATAGATATAGGTCACATCACAGTGACCATCACAGTGAATCAATACCTTAGATCATATTGGGACCATTATATCCAGCCTATAGAAAAAAGACAGGGGGGCAGACTCGCTATTTAGGGAATTAGAATCACTATGCACCATAATTGCTGTGCATTTTTCTCTCCCTGTGTGTGGAGAAGTCACGTCTTTTTGCAAAAAGATAATTAATGTTTCATATTTCTGTCCAGCAAAAGAAGAAGAAAATGAAGAAGAAGAGGAGGAGGAGGAGGAGGAGAAGGAGTAGGAGGAGGAGGAGTCATCCCTGCTTCCTCTCTTATTAGTACATTGCCCCATCTTCTCTTACCGTGCGGTTTGTGACATCTCTCAATCTTTGCATTTATGTTGATTTATACTCTGTTGGTAAAGTCAACTTTAAAAACAGGGCTCGTAGTACAACCCAAACTGGAAATATCACAATACCTTGGAATACAGAAGTAAAGTTACCTAATATTAATTTTAATGCATTCAAACATGTATCACTTTAAGCTTAAGCACTACATGAGATTTGTGGTTTGTATGACTGGCATTTTCTCTTTATAAATGATGATTATTGTAACAAGCTGTTGCCCTATGGGTATTTTTCTTTTGTAACATATGTTAACACCAGAGGGCATAGGAAATATGCATAAATGAATGTAGATGACATAAAATTAGAGTAAATTGTAAAAGAGAGGACACACATGGATTTCTCTTTTCCTAATACTGTTTCTAGCTTAATAAATAATGGTAATTTGACCCAATTTTTCCCCTTATGTTAAGGAGTGTTTGCCATTGCATTTGAAAGTGTGAGAAGATTTGGGAACCATGGTGCATGCAGAATTACCATGGAAACTGCAACAACACTCCGCCAATGAAAAGCTTCTAACCCACTCCTTCGACTTCACTCCACTTCCAAATTTAGTGATTTAAAACACCTGTTCTGTAGCACATGATTACTGTGATTTGATGGGGTCTATTAGAGCTGTAAGTAGGATGGATTTTTATGAATATGTGGAATACTGGTGTGCATATCTATTTTAAAAAGATAACAATTCTCTCCAGCACATTCTTTTTCTCTTTTCTTTGATAACTTTAAGAGGCAGAAGGAGTTGGAAGAAGCATCCTCTATCTTTTTTGTGTTCATACTCAAATAAATGTTTCATTTCATTGCTTAATTCCATAAAAAGGTATATTTCAACCGGCAGGCAGAGATGCTTAGAGCCTTAGCTGTCTACATAGTTCACCCGCCACACTCAGTTGCGAATACTTCAGAAGCCTGCTGGGACTTCATGCATTTCCTCCCACGGGTCTCAGTCTACGTATCAGTTGTCAAAGATGTATCTTTTCTTTGGCATTTCTCTTATATTTAAAGGCAGAACTTATAGCATGTATTTGCTTTTGAAATGCAATAAATTGATTCCAGTTGTTTCATGAATTAGTTTGAATCTTAAAGTTTTGCAAAAGCTGACATTTCGTTGCTTGTAGGTGTTTGTATACATCTGAAAAGTTCGTATGTATACACATCTAAAATAACATATATCTATACATGTAATTTGTCCTTTGTCTTTTTGTGTATGTGTGTTGATTCGAAATAATGTTACTGAAAAATAAGCGTCCTGTTTAATAAAAAATGCTCAACGTCCTACATATGTAGGATTATTCTAAGATAAGGCTTCTATTTAAGCTGTAAAATGTTGGAAATAAGCCCAAAATTTGAGAAAAATGTGGTATTCATAGATATTAAACAAGTTTTTTTTTCGTATGAGCAAGAAATCCATAATTAATGTGGTTTTCTTGAAACATGTATAAAATATCAATAACAAACTTTTTTAAATTACAGAAAATTTGAAGTATATATAATACATGTAATGTATTTAAATGCAGTAAGAATAATTGTATTTGCATTCAGACTACTGGAATTATAAGACTCTTTTTGTGTGTATATTGATGTTCATCTAGGTAGAGAAAGTGAGTGTTCCTTTTGATGTTGCCTCACAGGGAAGTTACAGTACAGAACAAGTTTAATTTCATCTTTAGAACGATTTACAAAGTAAATGTTTATAAAAAAAATAAGTCAAGAAATTGCACCTGTAAAGTTTATAGGGGGCGAGGCTACTACAGTCTGCTACTATTTACTAGATATAATGGTAACTAAACTAAACATGCCTCATGAATTAGAATATCACCCAAAACATTCATTCTATAGGTTTTTTTGGTGATATATCAAAATGTGCAGAAAAGTTGCAGGCCCTTACAAACAGCTTCATTGAAATGGTCTTGAACATCTGATTGTTGATAGGAAAGTCCATGAAAATGACTAGGATTTTCTGTTATAACTCTTTCCTCCTCAAGCAAAAGTACTATTTATTTCCCAAATTAGCTTTCTCTGTCCACCTAAGGCAATATGTCTATTAAGTGGCTACATTTTAAAATATAGTTTTTCCTAAGTTCTTTTTCTTATTAAGAATGTCTATTTTTATTTATTTAATTTTAAAAAGAATGAATATTAAAATATTTGCCAAGTATCAAAGTAACATGTCTATAATCCAAGAAATGTGTTTTTAATGAGAATTATGACAATGTGACATGATTATTAATCCTACAGATATAAAGATGAATAAGTAAAAACGCCTGCAAGCTGTTCTAGGGAATTGCTTTCAATATCATTCTAATGAAGAACAATTAGAAAACTCTTGGCATTTTTCTCTGAGAGACTAGATTCAATTTGGCATGCAATTTTGTCCTTACTCAGGTATGCCTAACGCTTGAAGAGCCAACAATTGGTAGGAATAGTGCATCTGTACACACGCAAGCCCTGTGACAGGAGGAAATCTGACCTGGGCGTTTTCCCACGGGGCTCGTGTGCGCCATGGTACTCTCCTTTCCAGGCTCGATGCTGAAAGAAGAGAGACTCACTCGCTGATGCCAGTGGGTACCGAGTGGCAGGGTGTCTTCTCTCTGACTTCCGATGCTCTGCTATGGCCCCTTTAATATTTTAACACTTTTCTTTTTACAAGTCATCTTAATACACTAGGTAAAAGCTATGTTGAAATCTGGAATAGAAAAAAAAAAATGTGTGTCCTGAGGAATGTACTCCTGTCAGGAAGAGTAAACAGACTACCTGGCCACAGGTATCCCAAGGGCACTGCCCCGCAGCAGCGTGGGAGTGCCTGGTCTGTGCTGGGCAGTTGCTTTTCTTTCTTGCTTCTAACATCTCATCCTAGAAAATCTCATTTGTCTTATAGGCAAGAAAAGTCTTCAGGATTTTATCACTTTTTTCACAAGTTGTCAAATTTGTTTTTCTTTTGCATATGCATGGATAATTCAGTTGGCAACAAAGGCAGGCTGATTAGTCATTATCAGCAGAAATTAAAGGAAAATCCTGCAAATGTACATTTGAATGAGTTGATTCGGTATCAACAATCTTAACCAAGTGACCTGGGGTTAAAGGTGTGGCTCAGGGTACTATCATTTTAAAGGTTTTAAAGGAACCTCACTTGATTTTATTGGTCCAGCTTTCTTGCCGCTAAAACCATCTCTAAAACTATCCTCAAAGAGTCTAAGGAGACTAATTCTTCGGCCATGGGCTTCTGACAGCTCTTTCCTTAATTTAACTCTAATAATTAATTTTCAATTTTGCAGCACTTAGAATACAAAAAGAAGCTAAAATACATGTTTTTGAGAGAAAACTCATGGCTGTGTGTAAGGAAGAATAAATATTGGTCTATATTAATTATTTTTATTTTACTGAGGGTCTCACTATACTCCAGGCTCCTGAACTCACTATGTAGCCCAGGCTGGCCTAGAGCTAGCAGCTGTCCTCAAGTCCTAGTCTCCAGAGTGTTGCGATTATAGGTTTGTTTTACCATGTCCAGCTATTGTGCTGTGCTAGGCGATGACCCTCAGAGATTGGAGCATCTTAGGCAAACGCTCTAACCACTGAATTGCACTCCCAGCCCTGGTCTATGTTCTATCACCTGAGATATCAGGTACTAGACTATATGGGTTTTAGGCACTGCCCACACTAACGAGTGCATTTTGCTGCAAAAGTCAAAACAAAAACAGCCTATATATAAGCTATAAGCATACATACACATACATAAACATACATATACACAATCAGAAACTAATTGTCCACAATAAGGCTTACTATGATAAACACAGACGCTTTTTATTCTCAATTGTTGTACCTAATCAAAACATACTTTTGAGACCCATTGCTAAATTAACGACTCAATAACGACCCATTGTTTGAAAGACAGGAATTCAGTACAGTAGTAGTAGTAGTAGTAGTGCCCCATTATGTCTGTATACTGCGTTTTCTTTATCTACTCATCAATTGAAGGATATATCAGCAGCTTCCAGGGTTTACGTGTTATGAGTCGTGCTTTTATAAACACACGTGTATCACTATTACATGGTGTGTTTAATTCTTTGGGAAAGATATCCAGAAGAGCTCTAGCTGGGTTAAGCAGAATATCTATTTTCAATTTTTTGAGGAATCTCCCTATTGATTTTCATGACGGTTGTACCAGTATATAGTCCCTCTAAGAATGCAGACTGCTCCTTTTTTCCTAACATCATCAGCATTTTTTGAGCTATTAATAATAGCCACTGTTATTTGAGTATAATGGAACCTCAATGTTCTGATTTGCTTTAATAGCTAAAGATGCTGACCATTTTTTCATTCATTTATGGGTCATTTGCATTTCTGAGAATTGTCTATATCAAATGCCCATTTCTTTGAGTCTTTTATTTGTGAAAGTCTAATGTTTTCAGCTCTGTGTATTCTAGGTATTAGTCCTCTATCAGAGGAGTTTCCAGCAACTTTTTTCCCCATTACATTTGTTCTTTCTTCAACATGTTATTGAAAAAAATTGCTCTTCAGAAAAGGCTTAGAGATGTAAAACAAAGTTTCAAATTCAAACACAGAACTTACTACTCTCACATTTTCTGGATCAATCTTAATAAAATAATCAATAACATTTATTAACATTATGTCATAATATCCATCACCTAATCCCAGTTCTTTAGAGCCACATTCTTACATTTATATTTAAAATTTCCCATGACAATGATGAAAATTACTAAATATTAAAGTGAACTTCTCATAATTTATTTTGCCATTTTATTTAACAAGTATAACCAGTGAATCCACATAATACAAATATATGTTTGACACATTTTGTTAAATTTCAGAAAGGTAATATAAAAGAAATGACTTTTTAATGACTCATATTAAAGATTTTATGTTTCTTTTTCCTCACATGGTCCAAGGAGTTGGAAGAAGGAAAGTGAGCATTCCTGTTTCTCCCCCCGCCCTATTTATCGATACATATATATGCAGTACAGTGTTTACATTGATCATGAGTATTTTGTACAGATAGATATAATGTCGATATTATAAACGCTTCTTCTCTCCCTTTCTGACCCTCTCATCCTCTCCCCCTTCCCAGTGGTTCCCATTATTCCCCCCAGTTAGTCCTATGAAATGACTGTGATCTGAGTTCCTCATGAGAAACCATTAGATATTTAATCTTCTGCATCTAACTTACTTCACTGACCCTGATAGTCTCAAGTTGCCTCCATTTAGCTAGAAAAGCCTCCAACCAATCTGTCTCTATAATATTCCATTGTGTACAAAGGGCATCGATCCCATCCCGAGGATTCTCTTGGCAGTGCTCCCCGCTAGCATCTAATCATCTCCAACAGATTCTGCCTTCAAATGTCAACACATTGGAATCAGGAATCAATACATAAATTTTGGAGAAGTACAGCTCAGTCTAGAGTATCTAGGAGCATTCAGATGCTTCTAAGAAAGAGTTGACATTTTATACGGCTTTCCTGGTTGCCTTATGTGTGGAGCATGATAATTGATCCAAATAACTGAATCTATTATTTCTATGAAAGGGAGAGTCTCCTGTCAAGGAAGTTAACTTTACTTTGGTAAAGCTTTACCCAGAGCATAGTAGATAATCATTCTTTTTAGACTTCGTGATTATCGCAGTTGATTGCAAATTACTTGGAAGTCCTTCAAGGTGCCTTGTATATGAAAGTATTTTAAGATAATTTTCCCCAAAATTAACAGGAATAAATTTCATCATAGAAATCAAGTAAATATAGATAATTAAAAGTGAAAATGAAACTCACAATCATATTACTAAATAATAATTATTAGCACATTGCTATTTATTATAACATATTCTGCATATAAATATATATGCATATATGTATTTCATATGTGCACTCACATACATATGTATACATTTTTCCTTTAAGTAAGGATTATTATTAATGAATAATTTTTGAAAACATCATTTTATATCAATATTATCCTACAATATATGTTGGAATAAGTGTATGTGCTGTCTTTTTATGGATACACTATTAGTTAAACTTAATTGTTGACCACTTGGTCATTTAGAATTCTTTTTTCCATCACCATAATCAAACCATGAGTAAATTTATCATCCTTTCAAAGTTTCTGTGCGTTCCTACATCATCTATCCCTCTCTCTTCTCCATTTTCTGACAACCACTGATAAGCTTTTGCACTACAGTTTGGTTTTCCTTTCAATTTCCATTTACCCCTGACCTCTCATTTTGTACAATTTCTTTCATTCAGGAAAATTATTTTGAGATCCATCCATATTGTCACATCTATTGCACCTTCCTTTTTATTGCCAAGTATTACTCTTTCTGATTAGTATAGCACAATTCCTTTTCCATATATATATATATATATATATATATATATATATATATATATGCAATATGCAGTGTTTACAATGATCTTGAGTATTTTGTGCATATGTGTCTTGTGTCAACATTGCAATCTCTCTCCTTTTTTGACTCTATACATCCTGCTCATTCCCAATTTCATTATTACACCCATTTGTTCTCTAAGATGTCGTCCCTGGGTTTCTCCTCTTTGAGAAGCCACGTGATAACTAACCTTCTCTGTTTGGCACTGAGAAATTTTAGAATGTCCATTATAATGGTGTGTGTGAATATTGGTTTCTAATCAGTTCATATTTATTTAAAGAGGACTTTTGCTTATTAAATTCCACTGAGAACATATTCTTTAGTAGGGTCTCAACTTTTATCGACCCATATATTATTACTATAAATTTAAAAAGATAGGATTTTTCTTGTTATAATTACAGAAGGAAATCATGCATCTTCACACCCTTGAGCAGATGAGGGCTTGCTAACTTCCACTTTCTGTCTGCATTTATTTTATACATGTTAATAAGATATAGAAGTTTCTATCTTATTTCTAAATGAATAGTGCTACAAAAATAAAATTGATAAGCCACATAAGTGCCCAAAATGATCATGTTCAAATAAAGCCATTTTATTTTCTACTCAGCAAAAATGAGTTGCCTTATGGGAAAGGTTTATTTAAAGTTTCTTTGACTATAAAAAGATCTTCTGATCACCACCGTCACCATGTTTCAAATCAGTAAGTTCAGAGATGCAAATAGAAGTTATTAAAAATTAATCTCCGCATTAAAATGCCTATGTGACTAATAGCAAGTAAAAATATATGGTGTCATAAATCTCTGCGCTGGCACTAAAACCTTCTTCTCATAAAAACATTGTGATTTGCATGCACTGGTTATGCCTTGGAATTTATGAACAATAAACAGCATCATGACAGGAAAAAATATCCTACTATGAAAGAAAAATGGAGACAGCAGAAGGAACTTAAATAGCAGAATTGGCTCAAGGAAGAAATGGACTAAAGATAGACGTTGGGTACCTATGATACTGTTAGGTTTCTTGGGAGGTAAAAGATTATATAGTTGTTAAATAACTTCACTGTTAATGCTCCATTATGTGTCAGCGTGTACTTAAATTCCTGTGTATTTACAGAGGGTATTGGAGCAAAGGATTCTGTTAATTTTGAACAAAGGAAATTTTGTTAAAGGGAAAGAAAAATAAAAATGCACAAAGGGTTGAATATCAATTAAATTCAAATTGAGCTACGAAGCAAGGACGGAATTGAATTTCTGTGCTATGCTGGTGAGGCACCTCGGAATAGACAGACCTAAGCTTCGAAGGTGCCAGCTAGGACCCTGGTGAGCTCACCCAGGAAGGAGTTTCTTCTTACCTCTCAGTTTTGCCTTTGCACCCTGCCTGGGCACATGCCATCTCCCAACAGATCTGGTCTCACATTTCTCTTTGTTAAAAAGAAATGCCTGCTTATATAAAATCTGATAAATTCCGAGATGCTAAAAGTCTAAGATCACACCATCACTCTGGTTAAAATTTTCTGATAGCATCCAATTCATTATCAGTAATTACAACCTCTCTGTATCTATGTAACTCTTACCAAATAACGTTAGTTTAATTTTTCTGACCTCTTTGGGCACCCGCTGGTCTTTAGCTGCTATAGGGCCCCAGCCAATCCTCACATTTGCCTTGCAGCCTCTCCCCCGCCATTTGTCCCAAGTTCCTCCTTCCACACACCTTCCACACATCGGCGCTGCTCTTCCGTCTTCGTGTCTGTGCAAATGGCATCAGACCAATAAAGCTTATTTGGAATACTTAACCATGCATCTGCAATTTTTTCTCTTAATTTTTCCTCATCATTCTTATCATCATGAATGTGGTATGCATTTTGCTTAATTGTTGTATTATATTTATGCTTCTACAAGATGGAAGCTCTTCTAGGGAATTTTTGTCTACTTGAAAACTATTTATAGTATTTAGAACAGAATGTGAAAAAGGATAGTACTTCATAAATATTTATCCAACAAAATTTTATTAGTGCTGTTTCATTTAAAAAAAAATTGATGTAATCTAAAAACATTGTATAAGTTCTCAGGAAAAAAAGCAGCAAGTCACTCAATTTTTAGAAGCCCAAATTTTAATGTTGTAAATATAGGATTTATACCCATTTCTCTAAATTTGTATTAATTGTAATTTGATGCATTTAAAACTTGTTATTTCAAAGGATGTGACTCATATTCAATAAAACTTTTACTTGTTTCTAATTTCTATCTATTCACAAACCATTTCTATTGACTTTAATACACGATTATTTTCATTTGCTAGCATTTCCATAGCACTGTAACCAAAAAAGCGTGGATTGAAACAACAGAAACAGCCATAACAACAACCACAACAACAACACGTCCATAGATTTGACACTAGAAGGTCTAAATAATGGCATCATCAGAGTTAGCTTCTTCTGGACAGTGAGAGACAACATGTCCCATGCCTTTCTCCCAGCTTCTACTCACTACTAACAATATTAGTGTTCCCCGGCTGTCGCTGAAGAGCCCCATTCTGACACACCTTCTTCCCTAGGTCCCTGTGCAAAGAAAGTCATCCTCGATTCAGACAGCACATTCATCCAGTGTAACATCAACATTAACAGATGACATCTTCAACGATTTATTTCTGAATATGAACCGAAGGATACGACTTGTATATATCTTTCAGAGAGACACATTCAACCTACTGTACTGGCATTCTTCTGCGTCTGATGCGAGTCACTCTCCCAGCTTTACATCTCTGAGAAGGATTATCCACATAGCAAGGAGGCTGAAACTAGAAATTCAAAGTAGGTCAGACTTAGGAATTCCATTAGATGTCACCAATAATATTTTGCATTTAAGGGAGTTTCTGTTTACATTAGGGTCTCTTCTGGAACTTCTCTGACATTGATATGATGAATATATAAGCAGATTAAATTTTTTTCTTATAAATTTGAATGTACCAATCATAGAAGAAAATTATAGGTAAATATTTAGCTTCCTAAGTGTTGAAAGAAATATAAATTTACAAATTTTGGAAATATCTTTTATTTTCACTAATAAAACAATCAAAGACTTAAAGAAATATGTTATGTCAAGTTATAACAATTTTCTTCTTCAGTATCTGAAAAGCAATGCATAATACATGTGGAGAGTATTTAACTAGAATAGAATCTATTCTACCAATATGGTCCCAAACTTACTCAAAGGAACAAGACATAGTAGTTGGATTATAGCAGTGAAAATGTAAAAAAAGAAAAAAAAGCTCATATAGTACAAGATATTATGAAGTCATATAACATGTTTGTGCTCTACGATGTACTATTATACAGGCAAACATTTTGTTTTAGAATGAATTATTTAAAATGGAAATAATTCAATAAGATTTTGATCATAAATATATTTTCATATATATATTAGTTATGTCTAATAGAGAGATAAAGAATATTCATGCACCCATGTTCAGGAATTATTCACAGTTAACGTGGGAGAGAAGTGAGATGTTTAAAAACAATAGTGAATGTTGTTTATGCACATTGGTGGATCACAACAGTGACAAAAACACATCCAAGAATAGACATGAACTCATTTCTTATGTTTTTTTTTTATCTTGTGGGAATATTACATTTTTTAATTACTTCATGTTGTTTTAGCTTCACAATTATGTCTATTAGAAATCAAGTTCTCCCTTATCTCTGTCAACTGAGGCAGGATTATAAAAGCAAGTTTCATTTCATTTACATATTTGTTTACACTGTTTACATAGTTGAATATATGTTAAATCAGCTCATGGCAAAAAATCAGGAAGAACGAATATTTGTAAAGAATCAGGAAAAATTTAATCTTCTTAATTTGGATAAGGAGCAGTATAATTTTTCATATCCATCTTCCGTGTTTATAGTTGTTGCATTAGCCTGATTGCCTTTTCAAAATGTTGGCGCTTTGTTATTTATCTTTCCTATCAAGACTAGAAATTTTGCCATTTACCAATTTTGACCTGGTAGAACCTAAAACAATTTCCAAATTGTTTAACATTTCCATTTCCAAAATTCATAGTCATTTTTATTTTGGCAAGACATTTATTAAAAACGCTGAACAAGACAGAAGATAGAAACTGTTATACAGTGTCAAATGTGCTCACAGGATATCCATTCCTGTGATATCTATAATTACAGATGGACTAAGCAAATTAACTCTATCAACAGAGTGCTTAATCAACAGGGATACACCATCTGTAATAACATAAAATACTGTAGATCATTTTATATTGGCAATGGCCATTGATCGAAATATAGAGTGCTGTCTGAAATTTCTGGTTGGAAAACCTGCCTATATAGTTTGGCACTGCTCTAAATTATGGATTTAAAATGTTTATAATGTATTTGTACTCTGCAGCCATATTGTCCTTTCAGCTTTGCGTGATTATGATCTCTTTCTGCTTGGTTTCACCTGACTGCTTTCACATTCCTCCTATGGGTTTTGTCAAATTGGCCTCGTTGGTTTTGACCTTTTCTCTTTTCCGGGCTCCTCTTGCCCTCAACGATCCAGTTAACCCTATTTAAACCTTCCCACATTCACACCTGTGAGCTCCACCAGGCCAGTAGCTTACTCGCTTGCAGCTTTTCCAGGCTTACTTCTGTTTATGTAGAAAGATATTTTATACATTCAGTATGGCTTCCAGAGAATAAGGAGAGGATAAAGATAAGGTCAGGTAAGGAGATGCTGATGATAGGTTGCAAGGTAAACAGGAATAAGTATTTCTGGGTCATAAAGGCACAGCAGGATGAAATATACTGTATGTTTCAAAGAGCTAAATGAAAGAAAATTGTATTCTATAACTATAAAGCAATATAAATATTTGCAGATATAGGTATGTTTTCCCTAATTTGAACATTACACAATTTACACATGTTTTTATATGTCACATCATATTCCATAAATACATAGAATGTTTGCTATTTGTGCATCAGAGAAAATAAATAGAAGAGTAAATCTGACTAAATTAAACTTTTTAAAGGATTTAATAACTTTTAAAAGGGTTTTTTAAAAGATTAGATCCATGCTTAGATGTCACCGCCAACAGAAATATTATAACATACTTATCCAGAGTATATGTGGATGAAGAAAAATATTATGACAATCATGTATAATTCTAAAAGGATACCCAAATGAGCTTTTGCTCATTTTACAAGTGAGTAGATGGAATTTTTAGGAGGATATTTCATTCTAAAAACTTCTTCAGTCTTACCTACAGTCATGAAGCCACAAACTGGTGACTATCTTCTATACCTTCACATTAATGTAATTTGCATGCTTAACAAACTAAATGCTCTGGGTCTAAGAAAATAAAACAAGATAAAACAAGGGTTGAGGGTGTAGGCTAGTGGTTAATGCACTTACCTAGCACACACAAGGCCTTGTGTTTGATCCCTCCAGCAGCACATAACAATTAGCTGAACACAATGGTGTACACCTGTAATCCTGGGACTTGGGAGGCTGGTAGGAGGAGAACTGTGGTGAGTTTGAGGCCAGCCTGGTTATACAGTGAGTCCAGAACCATCTTGAGCTATAGAGCAAAACTCTATTTCAAAAACAAATGAAAACAAAACTAAACAACAACAACAAAAAACCTAAATGAACAAAAACTGAGAACAAACAAAAAAGCTACAAAAATGTTGCTGTTAAATTTTTGCTTTTCTTTCCTCACCTCTGTATCCCCCCCCACCCCCCACTAGACAGCCCAGGCTGACGTGGACCTGGGGCAACCCTCCTGCCTCCCCACACCCAGATTATGTGTGGTGCTGGGGACTGAACCCTGGCCTTGTGCAAGACTCTAATCACAATATTATGCCTCCAGCACATGCTTATTGTTTTTCTAATGATTTTCAATTACCAAGCACTAATACCATTTTTTAAGATTTAAGAATTGATTCAATCTCATATCAAAGCTTTGGTCTATCTTTCAATTTATAATTTCTCCTCAGTCAGAGATTGACTCAGGCTCTAGAAGAGGTGTGTAATTGTTTTTTTTTTTTGGTTTATTGTTTTTTTCTAAAATTGTTGTTGCCATTGGTTTTTATCTTCGCTATTCATGCTACTCAGAGACTGTAACTTGAAAGGCATGTAATTGAGGGGACGGGTGAGGTTTAGAGTTAAGGGCCGAGATGTTTGTGCTGCCTTATCGCCTGGCAGAGGCACTTTTCAAGTCATGTGAATAGGCCTTGATTCTCTCTCTCTCACAATGGTCTTCTTGTTACAGTTATATGGATGTGTGCAACAATCACTTTATCTAGTAAACCACTAACTGATGTCTGAAAAATTAATAATGAATTGATCAGAATAAAAATGTCCAAATTACTAATGAATCAGAGCATTAAAACAAGGAAAACCAGTTTTCTATACCCCCGAAACCCCAATGGAATGTGGACATTGAGCACCTGTCTTGAAAATATTGGATTTGAATTAAATCCAGCTCTAACTCTTTGCTTGTACTTATTTTCCCCATTTTACTGATATGTATAAGTGCAAAATTTAAGGTTTACAATGAGGTTGAGCATTTTGTGCACGTACGTATCTTGTCAAGGTGACAAGGACTTTCTTACTTTCTTTTTGTCCCTCCCCCCTACCCATCTCTCCCTCCCTCCCCGCCCTACCCACCTGTTTCACTTTGTTTTTCATTTTAAGTTCCATAGGAGTTGTGATCTGGGACTCTCATATCAGAGAGACCATTCGATGTTTCACCTTCTGCTTCTGACTGACTTCACTAAGCATGATGTTCTCAAGTTTCTTCCATTTGCCCCTTGCTTGTAGTTTTATTCAACCACCGTTTTTGCACACTTTCTCATTCATTACTTTTTTTCAGAAATTATTACATAATTTAATGCTAATTTTTTCTTGCACTTTAAGGTATGATTCAGTGTATCCTGTGATTAGCCTGGAAATCTGCATTTTATGAGATCCCAAGGCATTTCTGATGCATTTGTGTAATGGATGTTATTGTGAGAAACGTCTTCTTAAGGGTTTTCTATTAAATTAATTGTACGTTGCCAAATTGCTTTTCGTTCTCTTTATTATGTTTTGCCCCTTTGAATCCGCCCATCCTGTTTTCCCGCTCATCACAGCAAGCTCTCATGCTTCCGGTACCCACGAATCAAAACACCCCAACATGCCTCAGAGTCTCCCTTCGTGGTCATTTAGATTTAGGCTTTCACCAATATGCCCTTTCATATACTGCTTCTTAATACATGGTATGACATTATCCTGTCCCCAAAGCTGTGTCAAACTGTAGACTCAGATTGTGTTTGACGTTTGCTATTATTTTTAGATTTCATCCCAAATGACCGTTCTCTGTATTTTGCTTTCTTTTAGGATATATACATTTCACATTATTAGTCTCTTGATGCTCCAGACCGCTGCTTTCCAAGCCACTTATTGTGTGGTTAGCGAGATGAGCGTGTGTAGAAGAGATAATTCGCACCATTGCTGACCGCAGGTGTGAAAACTACGCACAGTACTTTTAAAATGCTTGCTTTTCTTGGTTTTTTTTTTCAGCTATTTAGAGATCAATGTTTCTCAACTCAATTAATCAAGATAATGAATTGATGATACTGTAGAGTGTTCTACTGATTCTGTTCTAAAATTATTTTCAAGTTTTTCTTTAATTTACTCTTTGAACGTTAGTGACTGAGACGAAGTGCAAAGGCATTTAGAGGACTTTATTTTATTTTACATAACATTGAAGTACAAAGTTAAAATATTTAAACAAGCTTTCTATATATTTGCTATTACATTTTTATTAGATGTATACTGGAAGTTTAACTTGAATTAACCATCTCTCAGATGATCTTTTATTATAGATGTATTCTTTATACTTGAATAATGAGTTGTATTCAAACCATTAAGATGGCAGTTGATGGGCCACTGCCTACTTATGAGAACTTGGTAGCATTTATCTGCTCTACATAGAGGCCATTTAAGATTTCTTTCTTTCTTTCTTTCTTTTTTTTTGAGACAGGGTCTCACTCTGTAGACCAGCTAGAACGTTTTAATTTATTCACTAATAAATGTATATTTGAATGTACAAAAATTAAGGCAGTGTTCTTATATGTTTGACATCCAAAAGATTGCACTAGCTTTTTGAGAATTTCTTAACCAGTCAGTTTTTGACTCTCTATTTTGGTAGCAAATTTTCTCTTTTATAAAAGTAATTATCTCTTGGTTTTCTTTAATGAGGCTGATCTAGTTCCATATCATGTACACTTTTATATCACAGAAATTCCTTTCTTAGTGATTGTATTTTTGATATTCAAACCTGTGAACTAGAATTATTTTGTAAATTCTGCCATATGCATTTTGATTAAAAATTGTGCTTAAGTAGACCCAGTGGTTATAATATTAATTGCAAATGAAAATATTTTACTAAAAGTGATTCCTTACACACATTGTCCTTAGGAGTATCAGATAATACTCATGTAAAGGAGTGGCAAATCTCCTCACGGGTAGTTTGCTTTAGGATTGCAAATTTTCTACAAAGCAATTAGATTCTAAGAAAGAAATGTATTATTTTGGGTTATTTCTTTTTCCATCCTTACTATGTGACTAGATAATTAATACAAGTAGCAAAATGTACCTGTGTGTACATCCAGAACATAGATTTTGTTCAGTAAGTATGTGTTAATTATTTTTAGAACAATTATCAAGGTGATGAGTATAAACATTTCTAGCTGTAGCATATTTGCTTCTGCGTTCCATTAGTCCAAACATCTACTCATGAAGAGGACTTTATTAACACTTACCCTAAGCTAAGGAATCAGAGTGCCGGTGAACAAAGAAGACCATTTTTTCAGTGTTTTGGGAGCCTATGCAGTGTCTCACCATCAATTAGGCTACTGTACATTGGTTTTATACAATTGCCTCCCTCTAAGAAGTTGCATTATAAGCATTCTAGGAAATATGCAATAGGATTTTACTCATAACAATATAATTTCTATCTTAATAAAGTTATTAATAATTAATGGTCATGCTGACAATTGCTATACTAATTTAATATGAGGCCCATCACACAGATACCGGGAGTAATTTCTTCTGATGTTTGTAGGTTTTTTCCAAGTGGCTCATGGTCTGATTTCAATTAGCACTCATCATAGAATATAAATACCTGGAAAGCACTTACTTGTATGTTTTAATTGCAAGTAAGATGTTATGGAGCTGATTATTTAGTTAAAATATTTTATTCTTCTTTTGGAGGAAAAGTAGATACTTTTAGTCATCTTAGAATAAATTTTTACTTTGTTTGTTTATTTATTTACGGAGGCAGGGTTGATCTTCCTCTGTAGCCCAGGCTGCTCCTGAGCTCACTGTGTAGTCCAGGCTGGCCTCAGACTCACAGCAGTCTTCCTGACTCAGCCTTCCAAGTGCAGGAATCATTACTCCTCTTTATGTAGTGCTAGGGAATCCAACCCAGGGCCTTGTGCTTTCTAGGCAAGTAACTGGTGTGCTGTTCCTCCTGCTAAGAATAATTTTTTAAAAAGGATTAAAAAATGGCTTTATAACCCAAAATATGAAGGCAATGTCCTGGCTCTGATTTTGTCTTTAAATGGGGCTACTCTAAAACAACAGATAAGATTAGGGACAATTTATTTCTCACTAGAGGCAAACTTACATTTCTTTCTTCAAATAAAACATGGATTGAAGTATGAGCAAATAGCTGTTATTGCGTTGTCTTACTTCGCTGTTCTCACTTCCGAACACCGGATTCTGTTTTGAGTACTGGTTGACATTGTTTCCTTCACTGCATGTTGCCTATCCTTTAAACCTTCCTGCTGACTTATCTTCCGGCTCCTTATTTCTTTCTTTGCATTCACTATGCTACTTATTGTGTACTTCAACTCACTGTATTTGCAATAATTCAACCTAATAATACCATAATTCTATTTTGATAATGTTTTCCAAACTTATTTTCAACTCTCAGTCTGTCTCCATCAATAATTCCGCAGTGAGTCACATATAGATCAGATTTGCTTCATTTGTTTATTAAGTAGCATTAAATAGGTTTTGTCCTTGTGTGACTCATAAGCTCTGTTTTCCTAAGAGGACTTCACTTGTACTTCAGAGTGGGCATTAAGGAGGGGCTGAAGGTCAAGTCATCCTGACCAGCCCCCTTGGTGAATGTCAGGCAAGGGCTAAGGAAGACTGGCAGGATGAAGCGCCTGGGGCCATACTGAAACATTTCTATTACCCTCGCCTATTGACTATTGTTAGGAATTCACTTGCAAAGCGTTCATCTGCCAGGAGTTCTTCTTCAAATATTTATGAAGCAGTAGAATTCAGCAAAGACAATCTCTCCAAGATAATTTCAAGAATCCAAAGAAGTGGCAGGGCGGGATGGTTGAGGAGTGCGAGAACATCTGGGGGGATGCTGTGCGACCTTCAGGAGTTTTAACCCTCGTCTTGTCTGGCCTAAGCAAGATTTTCACCTCTTGTAATTCTGCACAGGGACGTACCTGAGCCTGTGCTATTCGCAGCTTCTGCTGGAAAGAGGCTGAATCTGTTTCCAAGAAAGGCAAGGGAAAAGCAAGTAAAGAAATTGAAGTTTCTTCCCTCTTATGGGCTGAATGTTTTTCGGTAAAAAGTTATATACTGAAGTGCTAAACACCAATGTAACTGTATTTGGAGATAACTTGCTTATAGAGGTAATGAAAGTTAAATGAAATCATAGAGTCCTGATAAGACTCGTGTCCTTCCGAACAAAACAGCAGATAACTAGTTTCTTTCTCTCTCTTTCCCTCTGTCTCTCCATGTATGCAAAAAGAAATGTCATATTGGTACATAGCACGAACAGGCCCTCTGCTTTTCAAGAAGAAAATCTATGCTAGGAGCTGAATCAGTTTACAACTTCATTTGAACTTTCCAGCCTGCAGAACTGTGAGAAATAAACTCCCAGTTTATTTTTTATAAGCAATGCACGCTAGAGGATGACACCACGAGTTGACTGAGATATTTATCTTCCTGTCTTCTGACCATCCTGTGCCCAACAGCAGCTGTGGACACCATCTGACCTTCCCAGTGGGATTTTTTTTCTATGTTTCTCTCTTAAATTCATGCTTCACACTTGCACTTATAGGTACTTCAAGTTCTGCTTGCAGAAAGTGAGCTAGCTGCCTGGGCTACTTCTCCAACTTGACAGTGTCCTTGGTCATTTCCTCAGTCATCGTCATGTGGCCCTGATAAGTCACTGGGTTTGGTAATTAACTATGCTTCTGTTCCTGTCAGAAGTGAGCATTTCAGCAACCCACAGAGTTCAGAATGCTCTTAAAAGCCCCGGCCAGAATGAACTTCATGCTTGTTATTATCTTCATTAGGAAGATTGTTAGTTTTTGTTTTTCCTTTCTCAAAAAAACCTTCTTACTTAATAACCATCTGAAAGATACTCAAATAGATATTAATCATCCCTCAAGAGTGTAGCATGCAAAAGACTGTGTGACTTTCACAACATAATAGCTTCAGACATAATTTCAAAATGAAAGTCGTGATTTTTTAATAGTATAGTCACTTGATCTCATTTGGAAGTTGAAGTCACCATAGTGCTTTGTCACTTACATAGGAAATAATGTTAAACCTCTAGAGTTCTAATAGGCTTCCTTCTACTATGGTCACTTGGTAGAGAGCAATCATTTTTTGTTTGTTTGTTTCTTTTAGGCCACATTCCCATATTCAAATGTCACTAGATATGCATCAGTATAATCTCTTTTCTTTGGATCTCAGACGTGAGTCCTCTGGAGTTATGTGATGTGAATCCTTAAACAAATGCTTTTCAAGGGGAAACTGTGTTTATATTTAACTAGCCTTAAAATTTGTGAACATTAGATATAAGTAAAACGTTCTTAAAATATATTAGCATGATCAAGGAAGTATCATGATACACCAAGGACAGATATGCATGCAAAATGCAAGCTTACCACACAATTATAAAATGATATTCAATTTGAAACCTTAACTAAGTACTAATTGTCTCCTCCTCATTCTGAAGCTCAGTGAAAAAAACAATTCTGTGAATTTTATTCACATCTCTGCTCAGCTGAGTTCAGATAAATCTTTTTACTTCATCAGCCTCAGAGTTATTATTTATGAAATACAAATTTTGGTAGACATAGTAAGTGCATGAAATGTAACGTTTCACATCTATTTCAAATTTTAAGTTAAAATTTGACATTACTTATCTTCCTTTGTCTTTCAGATGTTAAACTTTTGCTTAGAAACAAACTTTTATTTCCCAAGGACAAAGACACTTGCAGGAACCCATTTCTCTAGCTGCTGTTTCAGTGTTCTGCCAGAAGGCAGAAGGTCTCAGCTGAGGACTGCAATACTCCAGGTGGAGTTAGCATTATTTTCAGACTTAAAAATTAATCTTCTTACTAAGCTTTGCTTTTTTCCATCAAAACAAATGCACATCCTTAAGCTCATGGCCAGCTTTATTATAATGTACTCTCTGCTTCTTAAATAAGAGGTTTGCTTCTTAAAGTCTACAATTCTAGAAAAACTCACGTTTATTTTCCATCCTCGATGACAGAGAGAACGCACTGCTCTTCGGGCTTCCTGGACCCCTCTTGAGGAGGCTCAGTTCTGCAAACACCTGTGCTATGTGCCGTAGGTGTCATCCCCACACCAGTGCTACACATTTCCTCCTCATGGCAGAATGGATAGGGGCATTTTATATGCACATATTAATGTACACCATATACTGTCCTCAAGAAGCCTAAATCCAGTGTTTTTCCAATAGTAGCAAGCATTGCCGGTCATTTAAGTTCTTTGTAAGATTGGATTATCTTGAAAATTAATGAAAAAATTTTACTGGGCAATTAGGAAAGCAGTAGATGGATTATAGATAAATATATACATGTGTGTGTGTAAATACATGTACTATAGACATATATGATTGTATATATTTTTACTGAGTTTACTGTGACCATCATCTACGTGATTTGTTTAAGATAATGAATAAATTTTTCCATGTCGACAAGCACAAAACGACATTTACACTTTTCTACTGAGACATCTTTATTGGTATGATCATGCTTATAGGCAACCTGATTGCTTTTGAGAATTGGCCCTCAGCATTAAACTCTTTCAAGCAACTCAACCAAAAACATTTTGTACAGTTTTATGCATTTTAAATAATTTTAAAGTGTGTTAAAATAATAATATAACATGTTAAACTATCAATTTATCTTCTGAAAGTGTAGTTCCACTTATATTTCCAATAATAGTAGATATTATCAGGTTTTTAAGTTATTGTCATATTTGAAACATGCTGATATTTAGTTAAGTGATTGCACTGAGTAATTATAAAATAGGCTATGGATAAATGGATAAAAATATAGTATACATATGCAGTACATATATATTATAGGTGCATCTATATAAACTCAAAATTGGTAAACCCATAAAATGGAAATTTAGTTGAAAATAAAAAGAAAAAAATTACTTGTAGATGCTACAATATGAATGATATTTGTAAACTTCATAATGTCATAATGTCATAACGTCATATGTCCATGTATTCCATGGCTCCATTTATAAAACTATACCAAGGGCATATCCATAAATATAAAACAGTTTTAGTTGCTTGGAAGAAGAAGTGAGTATAATTAGATTCTGCTTACAATTATACAACTTTGGAAAATACCAGACACTATTGAATTGCACATTTTAGGCAGATTATATTTGTGGTATATATATTATATCTCAATAAAACTTTCAGAAATAAATTGCCAAGAATGGTTTACTTATCATTTTCGAGTTTTGATTAGGTTTCTTTAGAAGATAATATTATTAGCGGCAGAGATCACTTCCATCTTGGTTATTTTTCTGTGTCCGGTAACCAGTACAGTGTTCACAGAGTGCGAGCCGCATGATCTTAGTGGGATCAATCTGATGAGTGAAAGCCACACAAACAAGCAAAAAATCCCCAGTGCTATTAGTCAAGAGCAAAGGGGGAGGTCAAGTAAGTTTATACAGTCTATTATTATATCAAGGTAACTTGTTAAAAGAAATTCACAATTATGAATCTGGATATCAAGCAAGAGAAATTAGTATAGTGACTTCTTAGTGTAATGTGTTTGTGTTAGCTTGGGTTAAAACCCAGGGCCTTTACCCTGGGTTACATTACTTAGCCTTTAATTTTTATTGTTATTTTTAACTCACTAAGTCCTCAGAATTGCCCAGGTTGGGCTTGACCTTGTAGTTCTCCTGCCTTAATCTCCCAGAAAGCCACACCACTCTGCCTGGATTGTAATTCTGAGCCTTTAATCCAAAAGCATGGACAACCAAGAGGATAAAGTCTTTCATGAATCTATGCAAGATTAGGTTGTGTCTCAGGGGTTAGAGTGGTTGAAGCACTTGCCTAGCAAGAACAACGCCCTGGATTCAATTCCCCAGCACCACATGAGCTGGGTATGATGACACAGGCCTCTAATCTCATCACTTGGCAAGCCAAAGTAGGAAGATTGCTGTGAGTTTGAGGCAAGCCTGAGCTATATACTGAGTTCTGGACCACCCTGGACAGTCGACTGAGATCTTGCCTCAAAAGAAAAAAAAATGAATGAATGAAATCTATATAATATCATGTCAGAGAAAAGTTGAATTAAAAAAAACTTATAGTGATCATTTTAACTAGAATAATCTACTGAAAGTTAAAAGGATAAAATTATCATTATTGACATACAAATCAAGGGATACTGATTTCTCTTGGTTTTTAATAAAGTCTCAACCAAAATATTTCTATGCGCAGGTTCTGGTATGCAGAGATTCAGTCCTACAACATCAGCTGAAATGAAACAACCAGCAGGTGGAAATCACCTTAACCCGCTTTAATTGATAGCCACATTTGGAAAACCCACTACAGTACTTTTTGTGTGTGTGTTGAAATTAACAGCGGTAAAGATAAAATCAAATGCAAAAACAAATAATTTTCAGAATCTTTTCTGTTAATATAGAATCTGTTAGTCTTACCAATATTTTGTGCACTTCCATTTTAAATCTAATTTTCAGTATTTAGTGAATGCTTTTCAATTTAAAATGGTCTGAATCTGGTTGATTTGGACCAAAGTCTTAAAGATGCTGTAGTTCTTTTTTTTTAAGTATGAAATTGTACTAGTGTTTTTTTTTTTTTTAAGTCTCAAACAGGTAGACGATAGTTTCATTTTTTTTAAAATTTAACTTTTTTTGTAAATACATGAATTCTAAATTCTGTAACACTTTGGAGCCATAGGTTTTAATGAATTAGTGAGTGTCTACAACCACCCCTTTTTCAGAGGTTCACCCCTTTTCTATTTGACCACTGTCTCTCTCTCTACACTGCCGTTCATGCTAGAGCCATTTTATGTTATTATTTTTGTACATTTCATAAGAGGAACACCCATCTATAGTCTCTTTTTTTTTCTTGGTCCATTTCACTAAGCATTATTGATTCTAGGTGGCTCTATTTTTGTTCAAATGCTTCATATCTATCTTTCTTTATGGTTGCATACTATTCCATTGTACATAGATCCATATCTTCTTTAAGCATTCACTGTAATACCAATCGAAATACCAACTATATTCTTCACAAAACTAAAACAAACTGTAAAATGTATATGAACCCAGAAAAGATGCTGCATTTCTTAATAAGATGCTTCACTTGGCCTACAGAGAGAGAAATTAGAGTTGCAGTAAAAAAACAGTATATTTTTCATGGAAAATTATTGGATAGTTGTGACAAATTAACA